>JABWIB010000024.1:77496-133105 GCA_016617825.1 Platyplectrum ornatum | reverse complement strand
TTTTGTATCCTTTCTATGGCAAAATTCGTCACGGCGATCTGACATTGACGATATGTAAACGTCAAACTAAATGACGAAATAATACACATTCGTCACATAGTGAATACACATTCGACGAATTCGTCAGCAATATTGTCAGCCACTGACGAATTCTTAAATTCGTCATTTAGTGAATTCCCCCAAAGTGCGAATGCTCACTTCACTATGTGTTTATGCAACTGGATATGAAGGATCTGAAGTAAACTACGCTGTTTATTTAGACATGGTTTTGTGTATATGTAATACACATGGGATGGGGGGGCGGGGAGGGATGTAAATCGTACAGTAAGGAGGCTTCAGTCCTTCAGAAAACTTAAGGTAGGTGTATGGATTCCCATGCTCATGCTATCCCCCATTAATAAAGGAATCTGCATAGTGCAGTTTACTGCAAATTTAATTAAATGCAGAAACTGTTTAAAGCTGGATCTGGTCGATGAATGCATACTGTCCATAGGAAATGGGTGTGCTTCTGGCAGTTTTAATGACAGGTCTCTCCTATCCGGATTCCCTGAAACACACCTTCACTGACACACAACACTGAGAATACAGCAGTCACCAGTCAGACCAACTGTCTGGGAATCAATACTGCATAATCTCTTATTGGTAGAGAAACATGTATCAGGGCAAGTAATCTAATCAGACTGTTTAATAGCAAACTGAGGAGATTTTAGTATATTTCAAATTTACTACAATTGTCTTAACGACTTTGCTGAACACGGGTCAAATTGACCTCTCCGTAACCCTGAGATCAAGGAATGATAAAGTGAAGATATGAAACAGTAACGCAAATAATAATATGCAATTCAAGTGCACACTTCTCAGCCTGTCAGCTGTAACCAGATAAGGGGCTATTGGGGTCATTAACTAGAGAATGACTTCCACTATTAAGGATCATATTTTGTGATGGTTGTGCACCCCGGCGACTTTCATGATGAAGGCATTTGCATTTTAATCAATAAGAAACACTTTCACTTAAAAGCAAAGTTTACAATTAGAGCCTGTGTTGTGTATGAAAATCACAAGAAAGGGAACCATTTCTAATTATATTCATGACAAGAGCCACGATTATCAGTGTTGCTCCATCTTTACATAAACTATGTCTCCGGTCTTGTCCTGATAATCAGTATCCCTTTTATCTTTGTTGCTGCGCAGATACGTCTTTGATATTTTCTCTTCATGACTTGGGCTGGCTGTGTCATTACAAGCCCAGACCATAGCGCCGTCTGCACTACCGGTTGTCTCTGATTCTTTTCAGTGTCTTATAGCTTGGTAGGATGTTGGTGGTGGTATGGAATTATGTTTATTTTTGTGTGTATTGCATATTGACAAAATGTAAATACATACTTGCTATGTGTTTTGCTCACTGACATACACTGTATGAACAGTGTACAGTGTACAGTCAATGAGGTGTCCACCAGAAATACATTCTTATACATGACCTTGCACAACAGAGCTGTAACATTATAATGTTTCATGTTATGAGTCTGACGCTATTAGGTGGAAATACACCCAATCCATAGGTGGATGCATCTGGAGCACTATTCTATACCCTGCGATGTGCCTTCCAACGCACATTGCACAGAATTTATTACACTTCTTTATTTGTGGCTCATGGAGCCATGCATAAAGCCATGCTTTTTACCCATGCTTAATTTCATAATCAATTGAATCAGGTCCATAGTACGTTAATTTTGCCTGCGTCACTGAATAGGATACACAATGTTAGGAAAAAGTATCTAAACTAATCCATGCTAAAATGTCCCAGAATACAGTATTAAACCATAATAAAATACACTGCAAGTGGGAAAAAGCTATCAAATGAAACACAATGTATATAAAAGCAAATCTAAATAATCAGAACTGTAATCACTGCAGAGACAGGTTACATGTTTGTAGAGGTTCCATGCAGGCTGTGAATCCATCTATGTGATGCTGTATGCATAACATCTTATATTCTACACAACTAATAAATAGTATTGTGCTGTCTGCTAGAGTTGTATCCATGCAGGTCACTGCAGTGATTACAGTTCTGATTATTAGTCTCTGCTTTTATATACATTGTATTTCATTTTATAGCTTTTTACCACTTGCAAGGTATTATTATTATTATGATTTAATATTGGGACATTTTAGCACATCTCTTTTTCCAGTGTCTTACTATAACTTGTTCCTGTCTGAACGTGCGAGTTCGACTCTTCCTTTTTAATATAATTTTTTTATTTAGCACACATAACTTGTTTCTGTTTGATGTCACTTCACAAAATGACAATGTTAAAGAGGAACTTCAACATCATGTGTCATTGTAACTTTGCTATACCTATATCAAATGACCTGCTAAACCAACACACACCACACAAATCAACATCACTGCTTCACTTTTCTAGCTGAAGAAAATCATAGTAAAGCACTAACCCCAGTTAGTTAATAAAAGCCCTGATGCAAGTTTAAACATAATGGCTCAGATCCTGACTTGAAAATAAGAGAGGGAAGTTACACCTGGGCAAAACCATGGTCAATTGCAGGGGAGGTAAATATTATCTGCTGTAAACAGAATTAGAGGTAAACAGAATCCATGCTGAATTACCAGTAACGCTGGTCAGTATTGGTGAGCAATAAGCAAAAGTTTTATCCCTGCATGCAAACAATAACATTTATTTTACCTCCCCTGAAACTCAACATGGTTTTGCCCAGGTGTAACTTTCCATTCTTATTTTCAATCTGGTCCATTGCCACCACCAGTTCTAGCATCACTAAGCTTTATTTATTGGCAATAAAAGAAGAACAATTAATAAAGTAATTAAATTCATTTAGCTAAATAAAGAATGCCTGATATTCATTGAATACACATTAAGAAACACACATACATATATCACTATTCACAACGCTTCAAAACCCCAATGGAATATTGAAGAATTACAGAAAATCTCATTACAGGAAAAGAGACTGATGCTAAAAAAAAATGGGAAAATTCCTAGACACATCTATTACTGCATTCCATAAAAACCATCATGTAATCAATAGTAGGTGTTGCAACCAGCAAATATGTATCACAAATTAACTCACTCTTATTTGTAACCTGTTTACTAAGCCCGTGCATAAAATAAATGCTGGAGTGGACATATACATGTCATAACAGATACTCTCAGTCAATTGCGCATATAATACATTATTAATACCATCAGTAAAACATAATTCAAATGCCCTGCCCTAGTCAAATGACAGGAAAAGCAGAAACTATTTACACATCTTAAACACAAAGTATGATCAGTTTACATACTAAAGTGCTAGATATATTTGTATTTCAAAATGGAAACCTTTTCTTCATTTAAATTTGTAATTCAAGCTCTTTTGTCAGAACATTATTTATCAGTTTTATATACATTTTTAATATTATCATTATTTAAATGTGAGTCACACATGTTGTTGGAGATAGCTATCCAATAAAATATGTGTTTTGAAAATACTTTGTCCCAATTTTTTGAACCTATGTATATCTCATCCATACTGATTGTGAAACCAGTAAACGTGGAATATTGCAAAATATTTTCAGCTAAAAATACTACATTATAAAAAGTGTCCTTTTGTTCTGTATATATATAAAAATAATAATAATAATCCTGGTGCAAAAGGAAAACACATGTTTAGCCATGAAACTAGGAAGGAATTCTTTGTTGTTGTACAGACTTTCGCACCACACAAGTTGATAATGGATGATGCACTTATTTAATATATTAATCAATGTTATTTTTGAAAGAGAGGGCATGTATATATATATATATATATATATATATATATATATATATATATATATATAAAGCATTAATAACACTTACCTAAGTTTGAAGAAGCTCTGCCTTCTGCCGCCCGGTCTTTGAGACTCTCGGCAATGCATAACTGCTGTTCATGATACTGTTTTGCTCTCTCCAAATCTTGCATACAGCGTGCTGCATGGCCTAAGCCGGCATAAGCTCGCATCTCTATAGACTTTTCGGACAACTCCTGTGCAAGTTCTAGAACGTGGTTGTGGTAAGACATTGCCTTATCAAAGTTTCTTCTGTAATGAAAGGCACTGCCAAGGTTACTGTATGCCCGGGCTTCTTCCCGCTTGTTTCCAAGATCCTTTGCAATCTTTAAATGTTGTTCATGGCAATGAACTGCATTTTCAAAGTCCCCCATTGCAATGTAGACTGCTCCCATATTCCCCAGTTCTCGTGCTTCAGACAGTTCATCTTTGGATTGTTTAGCCAGGAGAACACACTGCTTGTGGCTTGCCAATGCATTGGGGTAGTCACCAATTGCTGTGTAGACATGACCCAAGCTGCTTAAGGCAGAAGATGCTGCCTGTAAAAACCAAAAGAGAAGTGTTTTAATAATCATATTATACAAATATATCTATTGTCACTCACTAAACCAAACACACACACCCAAGAAAACAAGTCAATAAAATGTGACATATTTACAATAATTTGTATGACAAATGGAAGATATTTTGGGTACATGCACAGAAGGTGACTGATATGGTCTTGAGCTACTTGACTGAAACGTAAAAGTAAAAGGAGATGTTGTCCATAGCAACCAATCAGATGCTACTTGAAAATCTCTAAAATGTAATAGAAAAATAAGAGATGGAGTCTGATACTATGCACAACAATTATTTTACACACTCTAGCCTTGTATATTAGTTTCCAAGACAAGTCCTACAAACAAGAATTGGCAGAAATGTTACTAGTATGTAAGAATGTGCAACACATTGTGAATGCAGAGGCATGTGAAATACAGCAAAAATGGCCATTAAAAAGATGAACTGTAGAGTAAGAAGATGTCTCTTATGAAAACTAGTAGAGAGAAGATAAGCACTTACTGGCTTGATTATTATTATTATTAATACAAGAATAATATTTCTTCCAGATATATGTTTTATTATACGCCTAATCCATGGCCCTGTGAAGAGCTTATCTTGCCTTTTTCATGGTGAACAATAAAAATTAAGCACTTAAATTAAACTGTAGTAGTTGAAATTATGCATTTTATGTAGAAGCAATGAAGATGTCTCAAGAAAATGAACGAGAAATTATTATTACGCATAATATTTAAAATAAATGAAATAAAGCCTTATGTGAAATAACCTGCTGGACATCAGAGATTTATATATTAAATAGTAAAAATATTTCATTTCTGTTTACAATTAAATAGGTTAGATACAGTGGCGTCATTAGGGATGGTGTCACCCGATAACTCCCCTATGTACATTTTTATACTGTTCCTCGTTAATCAGAATTCCTGTTTAATACAATATAATGCCAATAGTAGATACAAGAAATGAAAATTACACCTTTAAATGACAATATTATATGTTCATCCAAATGATTTTAATTGAAAAAGTCTCCCCTTTTTTTGTTTCTAGGCTAGTCATCCAAAGAGTTCTAGATATCCTTCCCTTGTATGTCTCCAGCCATCCCTCCCCTCTCCTTTGTATGTCTGAAGTCCTCTCTTCTTTCACCTATTATGTCTCCAGTCTCCCTTCCCTCTCTTGTTATGTCTCCAGGTTTTCTTTGTTCCCTTTGTATGTCTCCAGCCCCCCTTCCTCCCTTGTTATGTCTCTAGCTTTCTCATCCCCCCTTGTATGTGTCCAGCCTCTATATACTCACCTTGTTGTCCTGCATATATTCTTCATTCATGATGTTGTTTTTCTCCTCTCCTCACCACTATCACTCTGATAGAAGGTGGGCACAGAGGAACAGCACTAACACTGACACAGTGCCTAGCAAACCTATAGCAATTAATATGCTGAGCTAGTCAGGCACTATAGCAGTGCTTCATACCCGTATCTATTATTAATTTAGGCATTGCCCTGCTTAAGTATTTTTATTTCAAATTTTACATTTAAATGGATGCTCCGTCTACCCCTTTGAAGCTGTATACCTACCATACTGTTGTATACCAGCCAACTTCGAGCTATGGTTTATGGTTTAAGAAATCTTAGTAAAAGTAAAAAAACTTAGTAGAAAACTCTTTTAGTGTTCAGTTGGCACAATATATAACTGGATCTAGTCTTATGTATGTGCGCTGTGTACTTCTGCAATGGCAGAGCTGGGTACCACGTGGACACAAGGTAAGAGAGGGAAGGTCTGGATATTGAGGGCCTTACTCAATATCCAGAGTTCCGCACTGAATATCATCAAAGTAAGGATGGTGCGGAAATCTTAAGGTAGGGTCTCCCCTTGCAAGCATGAAAAGCTGAATAGAGAGAGGATCCAGCTTCAGGTCTGCACTTGGACAGGTGTGGATCCTCTCTATAAATATAAGAGTGGAAATTCATTTCCAAACATAGTATCACATTGCATCATACTCATATAAAAACAAATCTAAATGCCAGCAGAAGTTTGTTATTTACTTTTGATTTGAACATTTTATGACAGATTTCCTGTGTCAGCTATAATTTGTATTTGGAACTCTATCCAGAGGCATAATGGAACAATTAAGTGCCCAGTATTGTTCGGTTGTATCTATTTCCCTTTGAAGAAAAACAAAGTGCCAAGAAGACACATAGCGGAGTGCTTAGTTAGGGAGCGTAATAAATTACACGGTGCAGTCACAGTTTTCATGTATAAATCCAAGGGTGCTCTGGTTTTAGAAAGTAAGAGATTAATAAACAAACAATCTTTCTTTTTTCAAGAAGGAGCAGTAACAGATTAGCTATAAAAACAATTTATAGCTAATTAGATACAGAAGATGGCAAGATACACTACCTTTACTAGCTTCTGAAATTGAAAAACTACTCTAGGTTTCCCCGAGGCAATTTAATTACAACATAAAAGCTGACAAATTGTAATGACTTACAGCGCCGTAAAATCAATATTATTTTTGCTTATTTTGGGGTAAAGTGATAGGCTTCTATTTAAATTAAATTATGGCTGAATAATTTCCACCTTGGTTGAGAGGCTCACAAATACCGCTCAGTCTACTAATGGGAAGAAACCTGTTTTTTTGGCTTTTCGGTCTAGTTTTACATCATTCAGACATACAAAGACTCATTATAATAGAATTACAAATATTCTCTTAAATTGTACTCAGTGTGTCAACCATTCTACCTTATGGTAGAATGGATTTCAAGGCCTAAATTTACTAAGCTTGGAGATTGAAANGTGGGGATGTTGCCCATAGCAACCAAACAGATATGAGCTCACATTCTCCAGTATGTAAAATGAAACTGAGAGCTTGAATCTGATTGGTTGCTATGGGCAACATCCCGACATCTCTCTGCCATTTCCCTACTTAGTAAATTTAGGTCCAAGGGTCTAAAATCTTTAAAAGCGTGTAAGAACTTTAGGTTATGGTTATGTTAGTAGCAGTAGTTGTATAATATGTACAATTATACATAACTGTACCTGCCTTCCATAACACTGGGAGAGTTGAGGAAATGTCCTAACTTGGCTCGCTATTTAGTTATGGGTAGCATGTTAAATGGAAGCAAAGCAGTCACCAGTTGAGAAGATTGTCAGAATAATTGTATGTCATTTTAGTTCTAAACTTTATAAAGTAGAGACATGTGTTTTCTTTAAAACTGAACTCAATACATAACAACACATTATATTTGAACAGTTTATAATGACCTGGCTTATTTTATTGTTTAATATTTAAGAGCACTGCATTGATCTGTAGTATCATTGCCAGTTGTTACGTCAGTATTCACAAAGTCTACATTCTAAAGGTTGACATTTAAAATGGTGACAAGTCAAAATATCGACGCGTACATAATGCCATACATAATGCCAAAGAAATGAAACAAAATGGGCAATGCTTCCAATCACACTGAAATACATGGGCCATACATACATACATACATACCATAAACAAAACCCTATATCAAAAGTTCAAATGTAATATTTATTTCTAAAATTGATATATAAAAAAAAAAGTATCATACAAAATAATAAAATCTACTCATTACTGTGCTACTATCTTCAGGAACGCTTAATGACAATATGTATTGTGCCAGTAGCACAGGGTTATTATTATTTTGAGCAGAGGTTTGCCAGAGGGACAGGAGAATCTCCCCGTCCTTTAAAGATAATTAAAAACTTGCTGCCAGGAATAGACACTGCTTTGGCTTTGAACTAACCATCTGCAGTGCTAATATGAACTATCCAGGTGCAGCTGGGCAGTCCATGGACTGCATGTACTCTCTTACATCTAATAATTATATGTACCCTAGTGCAGTCTCAATGAAGCTGACATGGAGTCATATGAGGAAGGAGCAGTATTCAAGATCAAGAATCAAGATCAAGAACAGAGGAAAAAAATCATTATAAAGGTCATATCATGGCCGCCAAATATGAAGAATATAAATACATGAATAGGAAAAAGGGAAACGTTTTTGAAATAAACATTTCTCACAAACTTTCATTACCATTAATAACCACCACTATGTCCCAGGCCCAGGACACAGGACTGTCTGATTCTGCATCTCAGAACCCACAATCTCTTTGTGAATTCATGGAACTATTTTTAAAACAAAACACAAATCTAATTATGCACATTATGTACAGCAACTTAAAACATAAGTGCACATGCTTTGATTTTTGTAAGCATGTTTAGCAACAAATGTGCAAGCTGTAACAATGCAGTATGTAATGTACTGGATGATAAGCAGAACATAACAAAATGAACTAATTACTCTTGAAATGATTTTGTAGCATGTCCATGATCTCCAGATATGAACACAGCATGACTATCCTAGAATTCTTCTCGCTAACCAGACATCTGACTGGTATTTCTCATTACATTGTTTAAATTGCTTACAAAATTGTGTTGATGCAATCCATCTGCATCTTTTTTTTTTATAAGAAACATATATCTGAATGCATGCAGAGCATAACCAGCAATTACGCTCACTAGGCTGCAGGGATTTTGGTAGGAGATGGATCGCAAATTGACCATGCCAGCCTTACTGTATATGTCATGATGCATGCCATGCACACTGGTATATCATGGGAAGCAGAGGGTTGTCATTTATATCACTGAGAATTACTAACAAAGCATTTGTGCAACACTGAATCCAGACTTACATACTATTAAACTTACGAGCGTGAAGTTACGAGTGGGCAAAACCAATTGCAGGGGAGGTAAAATGAATGTTAGTGTTTGCATGCAGGGAGACTACTTTATAGTTGCATGTTGCACACAGATACTGACCAGCGTTACTGTTACCCTGATATTAGACTAGGAAACATCATCTCTCACCTGTAATACTGATTGCAACTAATTAAATTAATTAAATACATCTCCCAGACAAGAATAATTCCGAGCAAACTCCACGGCAATACACAGCTATATTAAAAAACTAACTGCTCTGTGCTATATGACCCGAATTTTTTGAATGAATGCATGAAAAAATGAATACATTTAATCTTTCTTTATTTTTCCCTTGTGTACATTTTATGTATTTGTATATTTTTGGGATAACAGCTGTGTCCATTTCAATAAGAAATAACATAACATAATACTGCTGTTAACATGTTGTATCTGTCAACATCTTTATCCTGTCATTATTTTGACTGTTGACCTTCTTTACTAGACCCATGGACATGGCGTAACAAGACTTTCAGCTGCTCAACGTTAACTCATTCAAAACTCAACCCAGCTCTATATAGGCTCCGGCAATAAACATTTTACTTTCATATTTTCAGCATAAAAATATATAAATGACCACTAATTTCTTTCAGGTCAGTTTCAAATTAAAACGGAAGTAACTGGGGTAATGGAACCATGGGAAATCTAAAAACATTTTTCAACATGAGGACAAGAATTATAAATAACAGATAAATAAGTATATAACAGTTCAACATTTAAACCAAGTGAGATAGTGAACACACCAATACCCTATATATTAAGTAGAGAGCACACCAGTGGCTGCTACACACAATGTAGAATGCCTACTAGACAGATATAGTATATATTAATGATTACGCATTCGGTTTTGGTCTGCATTAAGTTTAGACCCTGTATCCTAGATTGCGCCTTTTAGCCAATTGGCTGTTTAGTACCTGATCTTACTACTGAGACCCGGGCTTGCTAAGAGTCATTGAGCACCATGGCATATTTGTCAAACTCACCATGCACTTGCTGACATAAGGTTGTATCGAATGGAACAACTGACATATGTTAATAAAATGTTTATAAATAAAAAGTTTCATCAAAATAAAACACAATTATTATTTGTGACTGTGTGTTTCATTTTGTTACAGTATACTGGCTCACAGAATCATGTGAAGTTGCCATTTTCTACTCTCAAAGGCATAGCCAAGAAATAGAATATACTGAATATAACACTGCAGGGAAGATGTAAAGACATGAAAGACTGTCTGCACAATAAAAAAAATTAAAGTAATAAATAGAATGGATGAAAACACATTGTTGCATTATCAGCACATGAATGTCACTAACTCACATGTCACAGATTACATTACAGGGCACAGCTTAAGTGGGATCCAGTATAACACCTGCAAGCAGCTACAGCTGTGACACACACCTTAAAATAACCACTTTAATGCACTTGACTTTAATTAGAGTAAACAAAATGAAAGTATTGTATACAATTAGTATATTTCTCTTCTATTAAGGGAAATGGGGTTATGGATTTAGAACACACATATTACCGCAATTCTGCATCTTCAAGCACAAAATAGGATCATGTAGCGACTATGTAAGTCTTACACATTATGTACTTTAAATATTTATCCAAGCGTGAAAATGCTCTCAATTGACTTGTAATATTTACTAATAAAGATTAGAAACGACTGAACAGCAGTAAGTTTATTTAGATATATGAATATACGTTTCATGCCATAACACTGCAGTTTACACACATTTACACAATACAATCTTACTGAGTTCCACGTCTTAGTTCACAGTTCACCTTTGCATTTTAATTAACTGCAAAATACAGTACAACATATATAGAAAAGACACAAATGTGTGTCCATGATTTAATTTTTTCCATTTCCCAATTAGCAATGTAATACGCTGTTCACATTACCTCAAATTAACTGTCCTTTTTTATGAAAAAGTCGGCTGCAATGAAAAAGCCCGGCTTATAAACTCAGTGTGAACGCTCTATTTACAAAAAGCCGGCTACTGAAAGCTGGCGTTCAGAGCTTGCTTCTTAGAAGGGGTTTTCCCCTCCTATCTGGCTTTATCAGTCAATGTGAACACTACAAAGCTGGCTTTCCTTAAACCAGCTTTTAAGCATTTAAGCAAGGATGGTAGGTAGTTTCTATGCTGATTCCTCTTTGCACAGGGAGAGTGGTCCCCCTGCAATTTGGGCAATCTGCATAATATGGTTCGGTTATCAGAACACAGGACTTGAGGTGCTCTGGATCCGGCCCCTATACAATCTAGGGAAAGGTTTGTCTGTCATTTTCCCTTTGTACGTTTTTAGCATTTATTCTGTACATGAATACTAGACATGTCCCATTTTTATTTCTGTGCATTTTTTCATGAAATATAGAGTATTTTACAAGAAAGCGTCATCATCTGCGTCAGCTGAACATCCACATCACTCGTAAATGTCTGCTCACATCGCAGTCCTAGGTGGACTTATATAGCAGTGCGTCATCTGATGTATGGATCATCCATATGCAATTCTCTATAAGATTATTAGAGCAAGAAATCTGGGGAAACATGCAGGAAAATTTCCAAATGAGTCTGTCAGAAAGTGCTAAGAGCATATATTTCAGCTCCAGTTGGTTTGTATTTTAGTGGAAAAATTATGCCATAATAATCAGTGCAAGCCATGAATAATTCATCACAACAATTTGGTTAACCTCTGTGTCAACAGAGACAGCAATTAAACATGTAAAGTGTTAAGCCGACAGATGTAAACATATAGTTTAAAATAGAATATAGTGGCCTGATTTCTATCTCCTTATTACAATGTAGGATCTAGATCAATCAACTAATCTAAAGATCAAGAAATAAATTCTTGTACACAATGAAGAGATAACTCAAGGCAGCTTTACTTTCAAAAGACGAAAATCTGGACCGGAACCAGCTCTCAGCAGCCTGGAGCACTTTGGGCGTCTGGAAGAGGAGACAGAACTGCTAGGGCACGAGTGACCCCAAAACAATTCTCAATCCCTAGCATGAATTAGGTGGACGGGGAAACGGGTCCGGCTCATGGCTTGCATGAGGAAGTTGGGGGGAAACAGGAAGTGTGAAAGCAGAATTAGAGCTGAGAGATGATGTCAACTGTAAATGATATCAAAGTTGACGACTATTGGTTTCTACCTCCAGAAAAAAACAAAAGCATGTCAGAATGGGGGTGGGGTGTAGGGCATCATCTATGCAAATAACACCTACAGCGCCACCACCTACACAACAAATCATTAAATTAAAGTTTCAGTCCCGGTCTGGGAGATCTGGAGACTCTTCTGGGATACCTGGAGAAATACAAAAATACAGGAGTCTCCCGAAGAGCTGGTAACTCTAGCTGTCATATGCCAGTTCTATTTGCAAAACCATAGCATTTTCCCAGCATGCAAATGTATAAATATTATTTTGCATCCCAAACACTATTTACACGTGAACATGTTTAGACCTTAAAAAAACAGGTGTAAGTGCAACTCTGGATCAGCCCTGTGGTATATAGATGCTGCATGCCTGGGTGTCTTAATGTCTACATAAGTCATCTGTTAGAAAATCAATTCATTCATGTCCATAATTTGTCTTTTTTTGTAAAATGCCTTAGCAGCGAAACAATTCCTATACAACACAGAACAATGTCCCAAACCGACTATTTTGACCTAAAGACACAAATAACCTCAGTATAACATAAAAATTGTAGTTCCCTTTTGGGACAAACCATGTTGTTTAAGAATCTCGCAGTAAATCAGGAAAGCTATAGGACAACAATATGTACATTACAGCCCCTGAGCACATGGTATTCCAACTAGTCACCTAAAGATTTGAAATGGTGCATACAATAAATTGTTCTGACATTCCAATTATTACTTGGCTGGCAGACATTTGATACATGCCATTGGCAGGTAATAATTCCTGTACCTCTAAAGGTGACCTCCTTCTTCAGAAGGGCTTCCAAAGGAAATGCCAAGAGACAAGTTGTGTGAATATGTTCAGGTAAAATGACTGGAATACAAAAAGAATGTGCATGTTGTGGACAGGCCTATACATCCTCACAAAACAACACTTGTCATTTTAAAAATAAATATTGCATAGTTATGAGTACACATGAGATATGCCAAGAGGAGCCGCAGAAAAATAGCTACGGTACATTGACATTTCATGTCATAAATCCACCTTAAGTTATGGATTATGTCCAATGCATGCTAGTCTAGCAGTAACTAGCAGTAGAAACGTGATTTGGATAAAAAATAAGTAAAAAACAAACTTCAAAAATATATTACATATATTATTTATATTTCTATTAGTTTTATTTGTTAGGTAGAATGATATTATCTCATATAATGGTTAAGAAGTAGCCATAGCCATCTGTGGCACTTCAGGTTTTGGTGAAATTCTAAGTATGAATATATATATATATATATATATATATATATATATATATACCATGCTCCATGAGCTTGTCTTACTAGATTTAAGGATCAATTACTTTGTTTCGTTACATTGGTTGCCCAGCATTGGTTGTACATCACTGCCTCCAGACCCAATCGTTACTATGAATGGGCGGGGCTTGAAGACAGCACACCCTCCCATTCATAGCAAATGCTATGAATCAATCATACCCTCAGCCTCACCCTAATGCTGAGGCAAAAAATGCAAATGCAAAAAAATCATCAACCCTGGTGTATGTACTCCATTGGAGCATGCTGCACATTCATGAACATCGGTTATATATCAGAAGGCACTGAAATCAATCTTAGATTCCATGTAAAAATTCCCTTGGGCATGATGACCTACCATGAGTTCATTGTGTATACAAGATACAGTAGGTGGGGGAAGGAATTTAAATCATACGGTCAGACTTTATGTGCCATCCTCCATTTTTTACTAGCCCAATTTTACATGGGACAGGTGTAGAATGTAATGGTTATGGTTATGGAAGTGCTTTTCATGTGAGGGGAGGGTATTAAACTTGCACATAAAACTTTAGGATAGCAAGGACATAAATATTTGTATACATCGGAGAACTTATTCCTGCAGGTCATACGGAGGTCTGGTTCTAGTCGAAATGACAGGTACTATATACGAGTAATTACTTACAGAAAGATAATATATAATGCTTTGATAATTTTAAGGTTCACATATTTCCCAAAATTTCCTGGGCAGTTCATAATTATAATTATTGAATCTACTGCAATTTAGTAGTTGGCTTAATGATTGTTAAAATTGTAAATGGCTACGTATATATAAAAACCTCTCCAGCGGGTGATGCTGATGGCATCGGGCACTGGCAAGAACTTTGCCTCACTACACGTGTGCTTGCATTTATTTAGTAGGGCCCCCTGGTAAATGTTTCCGTGTCCTGCCATGTTTACCAGGATTATCACTTGGCAACAGTCCTAATGTGTCGTAATAAATATCAGCTCTCCCAGCATAGAAGTCCCTGATTTACACTTTTCTTCTGTGCATTTATGTGTCCTAATTCCCCAGAACTGGTGGCTGCTGACTCCGCTTTTCATTCCATGCACAGCCCTGGCATTTGCATCATAATGCTATATGGAGAGAACTTGAATTTTCCTCTTTTTATTGCCTCAGTTCTATTTAATATGGAATTTATTATGCTCATTCTGCTCAACAAGCAGCTCCCACTACTGCCTCTTCTTATCACTGGCCTTGGCCATAAACATTAGATATTATAGCAGAGAAAATAAGTATGGGCTAGTATGTAGCACAGCCTTAGATTCATACTAAAATACGAATAAATATTGAAGGTGGTAGATAGACTATAAAATGATATCCACTGTACAAATTAAATGTGGCATGTTATTAAACCACCTTAGAAAGGTATTTAGGCTTCACCCATTCTATGGATTTAGTTATCCTGCATACAATGGTTTACATACCCTATACATTGTGATCTATGATTTATTTGCAATGGTAGAGCAGATCTTGTACTTTCATTATTTTCCAATTTTAGAAACAAAGGAAATGACAAATTCAACATTTCTTACGAGCCTGAAACTCATTTTACATTACAATGCAGCATTTGCTATGCATTCTGTAATGAAATGAATATACAGCAGCAAGTACTTCTACTAGAACCCCTCCGTACTTGCCAGCATTTCCCTCTGGCTCGGATCTCGTGGAAGTGAATGCAAAATATAAAGCATAAACAATGTGCTTGCTGACAGGAACAATGGTGATAGCAGATGCATCGCATTTCAAGTCTTTCTATACATTTCTTGCTTCAATATTTAATCTGTGCAAATAAGTGGCTAACAATTTATGGTAGGCAAAGTAAACCAAGATCCTGCTTCATTTTGTGCAAGATGAAAAAATATTATACAAATTATATTCCACTATGGGGCATTTGCAATTATGCATTATCCATTGACTTCACAGTATACACAGTATGCGCGCTCTGTGCATGCCACCATATCTTATCTATACTTCTGATCAGTCCTCATTGCAAATAAGGACTAATCGAGAATCTTTTTGTAGGGGTCACCACCACAGAACTCCATGCATGCTAGTGAGGGGGTGGCTTCCAACGCTCCAAAAACAGCACCAGCTAAAGTCTGTACATTGTAACATCAAAGTTGCTACTGGCATGGCAATCCCTGACAGGGCATAATTTATGTAAATCACACCTAAAGTCATGTAGTCATTATAATTGTGATGACTTTAAAAGTCAAGAGAAATAGTCAAGAGAAGAAATCGAGAGAAAAGAGAAAATAGTCAACGTTACATTAATTACATTAATACTAGATTTAAGCTGAGAGTAGAAAATAATAATACACGTGTTCACCATTACTTATTTATCTCCCAGTAGGTATGAACAGAGGTTCACTGTCTTCGCATTGTCATGATAAACCTTTAGTTTCCCAGACTTTCTGTGAATAATTTGAGTAATTTGTGAGTAATTTGTTCTATATAAATACTCACTGTAATCAAGAAAATCCCTTGTATTTTAAATCCCATTCTACAGATCTCTGCTCAATATTTTTCGTGTCATGAACCAAACATATGATCAACCACATTTTTTGTAGTCGTTCATGGCTAGCTTGGTGATTTGGTTGTGTGCTTGTTTTCTAGTTTGCAGCCTTCCTTAAAATCATGACGTGATACAGTATAATGTGTAATGTTAATCAAAAATCTATTATACTGTGCAGCCAAAAAAATGCCATCTTCCTGATGTACCAAGAGAATACTACCACAAACAGGCCGTTAAATCATATGCTTGGGTTAAACACATTCAATTCTGTCAGGAGGATCAGCTGACATATGGGCCTAAATTCACTAAGCAGGGAGACTGAAAAGTGGGGATGTTGCCCATAGCAACCAATCAGATGCAAGCTCTCAGTTTAATTTTACATACTGGAAAATGTGAGCTTGAATCTGATTGGTTGCTATGAGCAACATCCCCACTTTTCAATATTCCTGCAACCTCCCTGCTTAGTAAATTAAGGCCCTGGTCATCATCGAAGGCGTTTAAGCTTGATTTGCACAACTATTAAAATTCCTGTAGACCACTACCTAACTGCAATATTCTCAACTATATGGGTTGTTTTGTATAAAATACAGCTAAAATAGAATGAAAATCTTCCCTCAAACTAAAAAATACTAATATTTTTTACTTTGGTGTGCTCCCAAATACATAGATAAGAGCTCTTACTAAAATCATATTATGGTTCAGTCAGTGATAATAACTCCTTAGCAGCGGTAACGGATTGCATTATGGCGTAGCTACGTTGATCAGTAGCTTGCAATAATTGGATAACTTGTGTTTGGCTTCCATTGGGGGGGTGCATATTCCATTATGCAGCTCCATAATGACTTGTCAGACATTTTGTACTTGTATTTAAATAAAGCAACAAGTGAATACACAGTAGAAATATGTAATAATAGCAATTTATAGCTTGTGATAATCTAGGAGCCTGCTGCATATTTCAAACATTGTGCCAAGTGATTAGATGAAGATATAAGGCGCGTCTGTGACTATTCATACTAGAACACAATGCAAAGCTGCATCTGTGTTACTGGGATGTTAAAGGATGGACTCTATACCCTAAATCATGCAGCTACCTGGTTTAGAGGCATGGAGTGTAGAACTCAAGGCACGAGCAGGAACATGAATTTTTAAAATGCTGTGTAATAAAGGATGGACAAGATGAATCCCCACGCATACCCAGAAAATGTACCCACAAACCTGGAGGTGACGAACCACAACACGGAAAATAAACCCCTCCAACCAGGAGGAGATGAACCTCAACTCAGAAAATGCACCCACCAACCAGGAGGAGATGAACCTCAACTCAGAAAATGCACCCTCCAACCAGGAGGAGATGAACCTCAACTCAGAAAATGCACCCTCCAACCAGGAGGAGATGAACCTCAACTCAGAAAATGCACCCTCCAACCAGGAGGAGATGAACCTCAACTCAGAAAATGCACCCTCCAACCAGGAGGAGATGAACCTCAACTCAGAAAATGCACCCACCAGAGTGGGAACATATAGAAGGCAAAATGGCATATAGCATGGCAAAATGAGTTCAACCCCAAACATAGATAGGTGGACACTATTTCAGTCTGATCTAATTTGTACTAGATACAGAGCCCTAGTCAAGATCATGGTGAGGGCCAAGACACCACAACTTATCTGACATTATTGGATGAACATTTAAACTTTGCATTCACTTTCCTAAAGCTATGGAATTGTGCAACAACTAGATCAGGTGAATCATAATTTTTTTTTTGTAATTTACTTAACTTCATTGAATCATTCTATTACTATATAACTTTAGAATACAAACCATCATTTTCAATACACATATAATGCAATATACAAAAAGAACAATACACAACATTTTTACCCTCATATATAAACACAATCTCCCTCTTTGCTATAAAAATAGAGAAACATAAATACATTCATGGCATCAGATAATTATTTCCTTTGCTGTGCGGCTGCTATATGATATGACATATCATGACATATAAATAATAACAGGGATGGATATGCAAATTGTGCACAAGAAAACAGGAGAATATAAAGTGATTGGTGACATTTTATTAAATCCAAGTGACTTCTAAAGCAATTAATTTTAGCATACCTCATTTTCTCCTTGTTTTGTCATTATCTCACTGATACAACCACTGGGACTGGATTATATGACTGTCAACACTAGGGACTTCTGTGATCCTGACAAATGTACCTTTATACTTGGAAGTTAATGAAAAAAATACATCAAATTGAGCCCCTGGTGTATCAGTTGGTCTATACGATACAGGTTTTCGCTACATAGGATTAAACATTGGAATCAATTATTTCAAATAAATAAATAAATGGGCACAATGTATATCAGAAAGGTAAAATCTCTTTCATTCTTTATTTCCTGCATTTTAATATTTGACTAAACTTTATACTTCAGTAAAAAAAAATGATTAGGTACTGAATAGGACAATCAGAGGTTTAAGGTTGCAGGGTAAATACATAGGCAGGTGCTAAGATTCATTTTCTTTTGCTTACTTTAGGGCCATGTTGGCAGCATGTAGATTACATTAGGCATGTGGCTTGATGGCTGATGAAGGGTAAATATGCAGATGGATTTTTCACCTCATTTTGTTACGGTAATGACTATATTTTATGATTATATTTATTGTATAAATGTATACATGAGTGTATTAAGAAACCCTTCTCGTTAGAAATAAATTGCGTTACAGATGATGGACCTGATCCAGTGCTGCATATCCATCTATTATACAGGTGGAAGCGCAGCGGTAAGACGTTCAGCACATGTGCAGAATTAAAGGGAGCACAGAAAGGTGGTAGGTAACCTCTGTCTGCTCTGCGCTAATGGATGTTCTACTATATTTTAATGAGAAATTGGGCGTGTTTCCGCTAGGCACACTATGTACATATATTCCCACTATGTATGATCAGGCATTATTCTAACAAGGGATATTAAGTTTGAACAATTTTTAATATGATTGTGCATATACAGCTTCACTTGCATGTTCGCAGTNATTGTCCTTTTCACTACATCCTATTAAGAGTGGAAACACACAGCTATTGAACAGATGTATACAACATCCTTGTTCCATTCAAATTCACATCTGCATGGAAGATTTCTTAAACTCTCTAAAGAAAAACAAATACTCCATGATTTTACATCGCCATGATGTATGTACTGTACAGCAGTTCAGTCACCATATCCCATCACCCTGACCTTGTTTAGGGGCAAAAATGCATCTTTATTTAAAAATTTTAAATAAAAACTCCTGATTTTGCAATGGTGACACCTGAGCGGAGTATGGAATATGCACAAGCTATGCTGGATTGAATAAAGAGTTACCCTGATTAAACAGACTCTCACAGATTATCAGCCATTTCAATCATGTCATTTGCAGAGAGCAGCTAATAATAAGATTCAATCTAGAATGTTTAAAATGCTAACATTTTTAATAGCTTTACTCTTTATTATCTGCAAATCTAGGAATATTAAAGCCATGATTATGAATAATAATATTACCTAATTAATTCATTCATACTGGTCATGTCAAGCATCAGCAGGATTTTCATTCCACATCAGAACTATTTATTCAAGCGGTAAGAAACACCTGGCATTTGTGTAACCCATGAACAGTAGTTGCACATAAGGCATGTGATGGCTCTTCTGGTTATTGGGGACTGTGTACCACAATTCAGTTTTTGTCACGTATTAACATAATTTTTTTTATTATGTTTTTTTTTCATTTTTACAAATATCAAGAAATAAAATATTTCCCAGAGAATTTATCACATTGATCGCTGGCCCAAATATAATAGTAAATAACTACCTAGAAGCATATAGGAGGAATTGTAATCTGTACACAAGCACACACACACCATCGGCTAAGACACAATATTTATGTGTGACAGGATAATGTGGTCTATGGTCTTTGCACTTATAACGCTTACCCCAAATTTCCATTTTTTAAGATGACTTGTTGTCCATGTTGAAAACGCTGTCTCCTTCCTCAAATCACTTACTGCCTTTTTAAGTTAGGATTAACATTAGTTATGGATCAATTACCCTCTCATCTCTGTACTGGATGCTTACAGCTATTGTATTAAAGCATATGGATGCATTAAAGTTTTATAGTCTCACACATTGTTTAGCCATTTGGAAAATCCCTGTATTAGGCCTTTTCTCCTGGTAAGATTGCAGATGCAGGAGGTAGCTAAAGAAAACACATGATGTCTAGAATAGTGCTTCCAGACATACTGCTATTTTGATGGATATTCAATAAGAAATCTGCAACATTTGTCATCATTTGTCAGGTATTTTGAGGGTAGAGTTCTCTGCGGACAACTACACGACAGACCCTGTACCTTTTGTACTGAAGCATTGTGGGGAGTAGATTTGTCGCATCTGTCAGCTGTTTAGACACTTTTACAAACAATTTTATTTTAATAAAAGGCTTTTTACAGCTTTTACATAAAATATAAAAACTGCATTGGTGTGAGGGAGGTATATGTAGGACTGGACAGGCATAAGCATCAACACAGCCAAAACAACAAAATATACCATAGCCACAAAACAAAAATACTAATTTACAATGAGACTCAAATAATAGTCTATATGAATCTTCCATACTCGACATCTGATACCTTCCATGTGTTCACATAAATTGCACATGATAAAAAGAACACATCTCTCCTATCACCAAAAGAGAAAATAATTCTCCTCCATGAGCACAGTTTGGGCCGGTCTCCCAGAATAAGCTGGAGACTAATGGGAGCTAACAGCTCACAATTTTCCAGAAATGATTTTGTAAGATAGCTGATGTTAGCTATGTGGTATAGAATTCTCCTGTCTGCATATCTTTAAATCATTAATTTTCCCTCTTGGCTGCAGCCTGCAGAGTGGATAGATTAATTTTAAAAAGAGGCCAACGGGAGAAGTCTCGGCTTCTCGCACTTCATTGCTGGCCTGGTGTTGAAAACTCTGAATGTTTCTGCTAAAGTCACAGGCTTACATCACATGGGGAGATCTAAAGAAACAATGACTGGGTTTCATTACACCGAAAGAAAGGTTTGGTATGTAAACCCATTCTACCCTGACACCATAAGTAGTACTTTCAATATATCCAATGCACAAATTGAAGTATAAAGAATAAAGGCTGAATGTGGATATGTGACCACCTTCTGTAACACAAAATTTGTGTTTAAATTGTCTATATAATTTAAGCACAAATAATCAGAAACACAGAGGTTTAATATGGAGCCTATTGACTTTATGCTCTATTATAAAGCTCTTTATATATCCCTAATTCAAATTTTCCCTTTAAATAAAATCTTATATTATATGATCAAGAGCCTCTTACTAGTGGAAAATATGAATCTCAATGTATGCATACTTTATTTATTAAAAGTACAAATGGTACATGAGAAGAACAGGGTGCAACACATGGACATGGAGCGAATGACAATAATAGAACTTAAGTAATAAGATCAAAAAGGTCTAATTAATTCAGTAACTAAATGTTCGTTGCTAATCTTGGAACTTATTAGGCTAATGTTGGGAAAAGAAAAACATGAGGAAGGAGAAGAAAAGGTGTTGTGGATGGAGGATATTAGGAAAGTCACTCTATGTTGGATGATGGGGACTGGAGGGTTGGAGAAAATTATGATCAAATTATGTATTGGTGGTGGAGGGAGTTTGAATAAGCATGGCTTTGGAATAGTCAGGAGTCAGCTTGATATTCTACCTATGAGAACATGTGATTACAAAGTCAAGTAGTGGTCATGGGAGGAGGTCAGGAGGTCTTTCATTGACATATACCAGTCTAATCTAGTGAACCAATTTCTCAGGGATGAGGGATGGGGGATCTCCAGTGGGTAGACCGCCAGTCCTAACCACATCGCCAAGATATTTATTAACAGGTTTTTATATATAGCACAATCAGATTGCATAGCACTTTACAATTTCAACATCATTAAGAAATGATTGGGTGATAACAGACAGAATGGGTGGGGAAGCCTTGTGGAGGCCCTGGGGTGCCTCTNGGTGAGTTAGCTCTCAATTTGGAAACATTTGCATGTGACCCTATTATGGGACTCTCATTGTTTAGACTTAGGACCCCCTTAGCAGAAAAGCCTTGACGTGGCGGGGGCTTCATCACATGCTTGCAAGAATGTGTAAACTGATATTCTGCATTTTATTTTACAGATAGAATAGCATAATCGGTTACTGGTAACTGCAGTGATGCTGGGGCATTTTTCTTGTTTGTTTTCTCTGTTAGAGTTACCCCTGCCTTTCATGCACCTGCAGCTAACTTACAAATTGATTTGAGCAACCACCACCCTGTGTATATATGAAGACGGTCCTGTCCACAAGCTAAAACTCTATCGGAGATACATAGGGGTAAGTGCTATTTATTATACAATGGACCAGCCAGGTTGTAAGGTATAAGGTGCTCAGTGCTTTGTATGATCCAGTCACACAGCAGTGTTAGTAGCAGAACCAAGGGTCATTTTAGAATATAAAGAATATAAAGATAAACTGAGAAGTAGATCAGCGACCCACAACAAGTTAAGCAAATAGTTTATTGGTAAGTGAGGCTATAAGAAACAAGTCAATAATAACTCGAAACATCTCTCTGCTATATAAATATATATATATATATATATATATATATATATATAATATTTATCTTCCTAATTTTGAATTTAACCTAGTATTTTCCATTAAATCATTTTACTTAATTGTCTATGCAGCAGGGTTCACATTGCTAAGGTCTTTGTAAGTGTTGCACGTATAACTGTATATTTTACAAATATCATTTCTCATCCTCAATTTCACGTTCCTGGCGACAAAAAAGCAGAGCTCCAACTGAAAATTAACAGCCATTGCTAGGCAATGATCTATAATATTGATCATCATATTTACCCATTTAAAAGGAAATTTACTATTTCTTTCAGGGAGAGGGTCTAACGTCTTGGCACTTAATGTGAATACACAGAGAAACAGGCAATTATTTTTCACAGCAGGTTCAGTCTGAAGACCTTAGTGGTGGTCAAATAGATAACTCAAAGTGATTTCAGACATCTGTCATGTACCTTAACATCCATTACCCGTCAACATGTCACTGAGAGACTGCTTTTTTACTTGATGTGGCTCTTAGAAGAGACCTTTCTATGTAAATATGAAAGGCCATTGTCATTTAGAATTACAACCCTGTACCTGTCTCTCTTAATTGCTATGAGCAGCATACATTACTGCTCAAGTGACCAAAACGACAACATTCGTTATTCCTCATAACCCACATGTACACAGTCTAAGCATGCATATACACACACATATTCAACATAGAATAAACCTTTATATTGATAATTTGTATTGCTTTTATTGGTATTTCGTGTTTGAATTTGAAATACTACACTATCATTATTTTGTTATTTTTGTTACCTTTTTGGGTTTGTTGTATGATTACCTATAAATCTATATGCAAATGAATCAATGTTGGCAACTCTCCAGGAATTTCCGGAAGACTCTCATATTTCGGACATTGCTCCCAAAATCCTGGGAAAGCCTGAGTTTGAGGTAGACATATATTGAAAACCATTACCTTAAGTCCTGATCATTACTATGGATGGATGGAACATAATGACAGTAATGTCACCCACACTTAGGCCTAAATTTAGCCCATTTGTCCATAGCAACCAATCAGATTCCATCTCTCAGTTTAATTTTACATACTGGGGAATGTGAGCTCAAATCTGATTGGTTGCTATGGTCAACATCCCCACTTTTCAATCTCCTTGTAATCTCCCTGCTTAGTAAATTTAGGCCTTAGTATCTCTTGAAGAAGGAATAATTGTTCAAGTGATAGGCGGGTGTTCTGGGTTATGGGACCATAGGAGCACTTGGGGTATTTGAACTATGCTTTGACACTTGTATGCTGCACTACTGTAACCAACTGGATGCTGATTACTTGATATGCTTTTTACCTGCTACAAAATAAAGAACTTAACTCCATCCTATCCATGTGAGGTGCTTCTCTTTCACATACATATATATTTCACTTACTAGACATACTAGAATTTTTGTAACTGTAATCCATTGCTGTCATTTTTTCCTTTTACTTCTTGCATAGTGTTTCTTGGCCCTGCCATTTACCATGTTGGGTTTTGCATTGTTCTGTGTGGCAACTGAAAATACTTATTAGGATTAGCAAGTAACAAGCATTGCCTGAAATGCGGAAAAGTCAGTTAAGCCACATGGATGGTTTGGTTTACATGTCAGTGCTTCCAGTTCTAATCTGGAAATAAAACAAATTGCATTTGGCCAAGAATTCCAAAAGAAACATAGCCTGCATTTACAATACTACCAAATACATTTTTATCCTCATAGAGTGCCAATAGCAACTAAGAAAGTAACAAACATCAAAAACTCCCTGTACAAGGTGTACTAATTTAAATGCGTTTCTGAGCATTCTTGGCTATGCGCAACTATATTTGTCTCTGGAAATGAATTTGCAAGCCACTTTTTCTTGCACTATGTTACCATGGTGCAAACTTGTCCATGTTATGAACTGTGTAACCATGGTATATAGTAATGCAACACCTCTTTACAAAAACATATAAATGTTGACTTTTCTAAAGTGGATATGCGCTGTGCAGATCGTACCCTTATTTATTGTTATTAAAATGTGTATATTTATTTTTTTATGTTTAAAAATTATATATTGTCAATAATAACGTTCATTTTAAATAAAAAACACCCAATTTATTTTACAAAACTTAATTTTACAGAAATGAATTTACAGTATTTAAAATAATCTTGGTTTACATTTTTAAAAATGAAGACACATATAAAGGTATGTAAAAACAATGCCATGTAATACATGGGTCCCTAAAAGAAGCCACAAACAACACACAAAATATTTAAAAGATACTGTAAAGAACATTAATCAAGTTCAATATACGTTAGGAAAACACAGTTTTGTGGTACTTCCAAATCCTTACACATTTACACTCATTTAATTCAAGAAACAACGTTATTAAAGACAGAGCCTTATAGCCATGGCTGCCGTCAGAAATAGCGGAGACCCGGGTCACCCGAAACTGGTGAGACCCAAACCCCCAATATGTGATGTTATGACATCATAACGTCTGTTCGGACCCGGTTGGAGCTCACTTAGGGGCTGATCCAGAGTTGCGAATTGCGCCTGATTGCTGGCGCAATGCGCAGATTTTTCAGCGTTTTTTTGCACTGCGCATGCGTGCAGAACTCTGAATCGCGCGCTAACCAGACGCACATTAGCGACTCCAGGGCTGTGTGCTTCAGATTTTTGATGTGCGATTTAGGGGCGTGGCAGCATATTATAATGAGATTTAGGGGCGTGCTTGCTGTTGTGTCTTAGCGCTAATTAGCGATCAGCGGCTTTTTGCTTGCGTCTGCCTGGGGGTGCCGCAAGTGGTCTAACTGGTCTATTCCCTAGACTTTGCAGATCGTTTGCAATAGTTGTAGGAAGTGTTCCCTGGACTGTAAACTTTTGTTTTGTACAGTACTTGCATCTTTGATGTGTAACTCGTGTGACAGCTTTTATATTGGACACTGTGGATTTTTCTGCACTTTTTATTTACAGTCAAAACATGCAATTAATTTACTTTATCAATTTTCCCAGCTACTTGAGTTCTGTGGGACTGTATAATATGTTGTAAATTTTATTAGCTAATGATAGGTAAATGTGAACACTCCTACAACATAATCATTTTATGGATTAATGGATTAATTATGTATTAAATAGAAAAATACATGACGATTAAAAAGTATAAAATGTGATGTCAGTGCTGTAAAGGAAACGCTTACACTCCGTTTTAACCAAAAAGGTCATTTATGAAATGTAGGTTCACCAAATAAACAATTTCATTACATTCATTTAACCTTCTTCCCTCGGTTTTGTCAGAAATCCCCATAAAAAACAAAAAAAACACTACACGCAAGACGGTAAACGTAGATGCAAGACGGTTTAAAAGTACACGCTAGACGCTAAGCGCTTCCAGGCACACAATGTGCATTTTTAGCGAACTATTCAGAGTTGCATTTTTTAGCCTAAAAAACGCAGCTCTGGATTATGCGCAATGCGCACGCACGCAGNGCGTGCCCTAGCGCACAAACGCAACTCTGGATCTGCTCCTTAGACGCCAGTACTGGCATGCAGTAGCAACAGATGGAATCCACATAGAAAGCTTCCACACAGTCATGTCGTGTCTCTGTCCAGGCCCCCGCTCTGTCCAGGCCTGGGACATTAGGACCGGCTGTCCCCTCTGATAGCGGCCCTGGCATTAGCTGCGCATCCATATGCGTGAGCCAAAAATGACTGCTGCACACTATTCAGAGTTTTAATATTTCGTGCAAAATTGCTACTGTGAATCAACCGGAATCACCGCAAACAAATCGTTCAAGTGATTTAATAATAGTTTAATGCCACAAAACTAATTTCATTAGTTACAAGTTTGAATTCTTAATTATATGAGACACAGAAACAGATTAGGTATTTTCACAGTGAAATTATATAGTTATATTATCATATTATTATATATCAAAGCCCAAACTAAAGCTCTCCCAACTTGGGTTCCTGATATTCTCAGTTATGGAGGCAATATGCAATTCTGTTGTGCACATGATTAATAAATTAATATATTTTCTGACTGGATTTTAATATAATACATGTAAAACAGATGGGCCATATTGGATCACTTTCCTTCAACTGTAAGCCAAATGCTTTCACTGTAAATGTAATGATTAAAAGCACCAATGAGCACATTTTACATCATCTCTCTAGCAGCACTTTATCTCTCCCTCACAGCTGACATTCCCCTCCTCCTTTGGCATCTGTCACGGTATCATGCTGTGCCTTGCTTCACAGATCTGGCTATTCCTCATGTTTAATGCTCTGCTCCTGCCTATTAGGGTTACAGAGATGCTTTCAACAGCAAAAGCTACTGGCACGTATTATAGGTTGAAGCGATGGTTAGATAACTCATTTAGACGGCACTGACTAAAGATTCGTGAGTGCAGCATTTAATGTGTCTGTTGAATCAAGCACCCTCTTAAGAACCAGCTGAGAACGTCACTATTTGCTTTCTCTGGACCGCAGGAGGTATACAATGCCAGACGCAACACCTCTTGATAAAAGCTGTCAGAGTGTCTATCACTCAAGCATACATTATCCACACTAATGTCATACAACATCAGCCTTGAAACACTACGGGGCTATTCCACACCTGAATGTATACCCAGAGGCGGTACTACAGGCGGTGCAACCGGTGGGGCCCATGCATTTCCTATAGCCGATGCACTGGCCACTACATCGCTAGACCAGATTTCCTGTATTTTATCTGCATATGATGCAAACTCCTGAGAGCACCCCAGCAGTCATACTTAGTTTTTTTCTAGCATACCCTCCAACTGTACTTCTTTGGGGGGAAAAGGAAAGGTAAAAGCAAGGGGTAAATCATATTTTTGCCTCTGGGCTTATGACTTGCTAGTTTCACCTCTGCGTATACCCAATTACTTATTAATTATTTTGCATTGCAATCCAGATCCAATTGCAAGTCATTGTGCTTGCATCCACAGGGGCGTTCTGTGAGAGGTTGAGGATAGAGGAACATTGACAATGTACAGACAAACTATATCCAGACTTCCCTATTGTAATTAAGGGCGGTGTGGAAATCTTAAAGTACAGTTGCCCACTTGTAGGTCTGTGCATACATCAAAAGTGGTCTAGATACACTTTGCATCCAGCTTCAGATTTCGCTGTCGTTACATTTGGAACTCCAAGTGCAGCAGATGTTTGCCGTACCATCCCTAATATATATTTCAATAGGGATGATCCCTCATCCCCCATATATTATATCCCAAATGTATTACAAGTGTTTAGACCGATCCTCTTTGACATAAAAAGTTTATTTAATTATTTTTATTACAATTATTATTATTATTATTATTATTATTTAACCATAATGCCCCCTAAATTTACTAAACTGCTGAATTGGAAAAGTAGGGATGTTGCCCATAGTAACCATCAGCTTCAAGTTCTCATCCAGTATGTAAAATAAAACTGAGATTTTGAATCCTAATGTCAGACCTAGCATACAGGAGTCATGTAGGTGTCAGACCTGGGATATATTATAAACAATAGATCTGAGTGAGTCAAGGTCAGAGTATAAATCAGAGGAGAATTCTAGAATCTTTAATGACCACATACTAATATAATACAGTTGAAACATATTTAATTATCGCTATCCCTACAGTAACACTTTCTTTTCATTTCAAACTCTTGACGCCAAACAAAACCAACTCAATTTACATTTTGAAATATAAATGTTTAAGTATTCAACCTGATTCCCAGGAACATATATTCACATGAGAAATAATAGCATAGTAATTGAGTCTTCATTATTTTATTCATTTCTGTGATGCCCCATCCAGTTTTTAATCTGAGGATTTGCTCTAGGGATATTCATGAAGAGAATTTCAAATGCCCTTTTCCATTTACACATTGTATTCACATATCAGAGGTAGCTGACAGAGATCAAAAAACATCAAACATTGTTTTAGATAACAAGGGAACGAGGAGACAGTTTATCATGACATTATAATAATACATTACTTCGGGTAAACAAAAAAAAATATCTTTGATACCTAAACACTTTGAAGATATATCCAAGTAATGCATTTCAGTTTGTGACATTCTTTAGTTAATAAGCATATTGGGTCAGAATTCTTATTTTAACCTTTATGACATAATTGACCACTGATCTATCACAGGAAAACATATTTACCACACTGAGAGATTGGAAAAGTGGGGATGTTGCCCATAGTAACCAATCAGGATCAAGCTCACATTCTCCATTATGTAAAATGAAACTGAGAGCTTAAATCTAATTGGTTTTCCAATTCCGCAGTTTAGTAAATTAAGGCCTAGGGGTATATTTACTAAGCAGTGAGATTGCAGTGAGATTGGAAAGTGGGAATGTTGCCCATAGCAACCAATCAGATTCAAGCTTTCAGTTTCCTTTTACACACTGGAGGGTGTGAACTCTCCACTTTCCAATCTCACGACAATCTCACCGCTTAGTAAATTTAGGCCTAAATGTTTAGTAGTAAGCGTGGCTTTATCAAGGACTGGCTACCTTATGCCTACCTTTGGATCAGGTTCAGTCAAACTAAACCTAAAGGAAATAGATGGTGGCCTTTCGTCAAACACAGTTTACTTCTAATCTTATCCTTACAAAGCTTGCCTTTTTTAGGGACAAACTTATAAACTGCCCCCCATCATTTTTAGTTCATATTTAAGTTTTAAACCCTTGTTTTTGGAGATTTCATTGCTTTCAGACATATATTGTATTGAATTTCCTCATTCTAAAATATATTTAAAAGATGTTCTACAGCAGCCAGTAGTGCGAGAGTTTTTCTGAAATACTGAACTTTAATCGTTCATTTCATGTTGCTACTTCTCCTGTTGCCATAAACCCTCTTGCTGTTTGTACATGCTTGGATATGAGAGACGACCCAAGAGACAGAAAAGTATTTCTGTGTGGTATTTCCAAGCCAAGAATTCAAATGCCACGTCAGTATTTGAGTACTTGATCACCAGAGGCACGAGAAAAACATATTTAATCACTTAAGTTTGTATTTCTATTTTTAAAGCTGTTCTATATTTTTACCCACTGCGCTGTGATTATATGGACTGCATATTAGCCATATACTTGTGACATTTAGTGAGAATGTTAGTCAAAAAAGTACATTTCTATATGCCTTGTGCCAGGCGTTCATAGCTGGATTGTAGAACAGCTGTTCTGGTGCATTCTATAACCTTTACGCATACAAGACAGACCCACTGTTTTCATTATGAAATCACTTCATCAACTAGGGCCTAAGTTTACTAAGCAGGGAGACGAGACTGCAGGGAGATTGAAAAGTCGGGATGTTGCCCATAGCAACCAATCAGATTCAAGCTTACATTCTCCAGTATGTAAAATGAAACTGAGAGCTTTAATTTGATTGGTTGCTATGGACAAAATCCCCACTTTTCAATCTCCCTGCTTTGTATATGCAGGCCAAAGTCCTTAATTATCTGATACTATGATTGAAATGTTTACACACACAACACACACAAACACATATATAAATGATGAAGAGAAGACAAAAAGGAATGACGTAATATATCTAGGTTCAGTCTTTACTAACAAGCATCCGTGGAAAAAGCTCAATAAAAGTGTCATGCGCATTAGCGAGAAGGCATACACTCATCTGCTTTCCTAGGGGTATATTTACTAAGCCGCGAGTTTGCTGTGAGATTGGAAAGTGGAGATGTTGCCCATGGCAACCAATCAGATTCAAGCTTTCAGTTTCATTTTACACACTGGAGAATGTGAACTAGAATGTGATTGGTTGCTATGGGCAACATCTCCACTTTCCAATCTCACTGCAAACTCGCGGCTTAGTAAATATACCCCTTAGGCTGTAAAGCCTAAAGTAGGGTTCAGAACACATAAGTGGCCAGTGTCCAGGAGAAGAGGTGTGGTGGGAGAGTCCATTGTATCTTAGGTATGGAAAAATGGTGTAACTACGAAAAAATCTTACTACTGCAGGATCAGGCCCATTAGGACTATATAATGGGCTGAAAGGAAGTGCTATCTATTTCTACAACCTCTACCTATTAAATCACAAGTTAATAAGAAGAGTTAACTACATGTCTAATATGGAGCGTTATCTATAATCCTAATGCTTATTTGAAAGCTTTCTGCTCTCTCCTATATAAAACCTACTGGTGTGTGAATCTGTAGCCCTAGAGAGGTGTAAAAATGTGGGGGACAAACATTGCACATTCTCTGCAATGCATAGTATTATAATAATTAAAATAATAACAGATGTTACTGTTTAGAGAATTAGAATATCAGAAAATAAGGTCAAATAAAATAAAAAAAAATTCTCATTGTTTGCAGAGATCGTTTTCTATAATGAAATGAAGATTTAGGACCAGTCTATGCATTGCTTCTGCTTCTACTCATTCACCGTTTTCTTTTCATTCTTTCACAACCCTTCTTTGTCTATTGATTTTAATATTTTTTCCTTTATTATAAGTGAGAGAAGAATCTTAATAGTGGAAATAGGTACAAATGTAATCAATATGAAATATAAGAAATTACATTTTGTATTTAATCAGTGAGACCAGATGTGCATCCTTTTTATTTTCTTTTGCTTTGCTCGTGAATTGTTGCATGTAAATGTTATATATGGATGTACATGTGCCAAGGATTTGATTCTTTGAGTGCAGTTTTCCACTCCTCCTATGCCAAATAAATGACTGTGTGTCAGAGGTCTGGTGTATGACACTAGCCATACGTGTGATAATACAAGATATAATACACGTTATAATTATCTATTTATATATTTAATTACAGTAAGTACAATTCCAAGCTCTTTCTGTAAGAGTTCCGTCTAATAAACAGCAGTCACAATACTTTGGATGATATTACTCATAACACTGGAAATGCATATAATGAAGAAAGATGTGGCACTGATGCGGCACTGTTTATAAAGGAAACCTTTATGAAACTTTTCAACAGTATATTAACATAAATAAATTTATTTGTAATCCAGAATAAAAAATATCTTTTCATTCAGACATAAAAAAATCTGTTTCATCCAAAATAAAAAAGCATCAATAAGCATAAACAATAGAGGTGCGTACCCAGGCAAAGATTTGTTCATTCTGAACAAATCAATACATAGTATAAAGCTGTAGTATTTAGGCTTAAAGGCAAATCAATAAAAAAAAATGATGATTTAAAAAATGATATAAAATAAATATTGAGCAATAATAGTTATATACAAAGCAAGGCTAATGAAATAATTAGCGAGTCTGCATATAGTGTATTGTTATGACCATCCCACAAGCGCTATGAGGTAAGCTCAGTGAGAGCTGAAACACACTGGAAACACAATATAAATCATCGATAAAGTGTTTTTACTGACAGCCTAATAAGTATAGGGAACGGGTTCAGGTACCCATATCAAGTAGCCCCCAAGTTTTATATATACTGCCCATGTGCACACCTCTTAACTTATTAATGCTGTATCATTCGGGATGAAAGTGATTTTGAAAAAAAAATCTGATTAATGTTATTATGTTAGGATAAAACTAAATTTTTCTTCTGCATTATAAATAAATGGATTTGATTACCAACATGACTATTATTACTGTATGTTTGCGTGTGTGTTTTAAATTTTATACACCCCCTTTTTCAACATTATGTTTCAGCTTCATTGGACATTGTTTTCATTATCTCTTCACCTTGTCATCCGTCCTGCATTTGATAATGATAACCTGAGAAAGTGTTCTGAATCTTGACCATTTTTTTCTGCTTTGCTAATTTAATTAAAATAAGTAAGATGGATTATATGTTGACTCTCCTAGACTTGTCTCCTACACAATTTTCCCACAACCTGTCTAAGGCAGAGACACAATGCGTCCATGGCCCTATACTATCATGTAGATGCTTAAATGGTTGCCTGAGTTGTCAATGGCACTGGTTTCAGGTAAAGGTAACAAATTATTTCACTGCTCTGACATAATATTCAAAAGTGGAGAGGAACGCCTCCCCACAAAATTCTGCAGCTTTGCTTAGTTATATTCTTGCTCCCTTTGATNTATTGCAAATTATTGTCCGCAGCGCTGTACAATGGGGAATGCAGACAGACAGAATAGGTGGGGAAGAGGGGCCCAGCCCACAAGTTTACATTCTAAAGGAGATTGGGTTATGATACATAAGCCCAAATCTACTAAGCAGTGAGATTGCTGTGAGATTGAAAATTGGTGATGTTGCCCATAGAAACCAATTACACAAACACGTACACTAGGACAATTTAGTTGGCTACCAATTAACCTACCGGTATGTTAAACCAGAGGAAACCCGCACAGACATAGGGAGGACATACAAACGCCACACAGATAAGGTGCTATTTGGGATCAAAATTACAACCTTAGCACTGTGAGACATCAGTGCTACACACTGAGCCATCCGCACTGCCCAAATTAAGTTGCATATAGAAAAGAAAAACAAAGGGAATTATTTAAAAAATATCCTTTTTTCAAATAAACTATAGTGTCTACCATTAAACAACCATTTAACATATTGGGTACATTTAATAAATCTACAAAAAGAAAAGGCGCTGTTGTTGCCAACAGCGATAAAATTCTAGCTGTAATTTTCTAGAATGTGCTAGATATATTATTAGAAATGTAATTGGTTGCTATAGGTAACATGTGTATTTTTCCATTTTAGAAGTTTCCGTATAGCTATAGCATTTTTACCACAATCCATGTGCTCCTCCCACAAGACATTTCATAGTGGTTCTGTCAATCATTAGGAGATTTCTGAGCTTTTCATAAGCAAATAAAATATTGTGAACGAGACAACAGATCATAGGAATATTATTCAGAATCTTGCAGAGTGTTGACATATTACACTATTATTTTTGCTTCTTTCTTTGCTAAGCCTGGATGTGCTGACGATAATGCAGTGAAGCCTCAAATAGGTATTTGTAGCTTAGTGCCTGCGAAACAAAGATTTATGAAATAGAATCTGCCATTGGCTCTTTCTATTATTCTGTGAAAGTCATTATGTCTTATTGTATTGCTGAGACATTTTTCAGATTTTCTTTTGTACATCTAGCTTTTCGTCTAAAGACAGAATTTTTTTCGTCACAAACCAATAGATTGTACCCAGTCTATTAGATCCATGTGCTTGTTTGTGTGTGTAAAAGGATTGCTTGTGTAATCTATCTGAAACAGAGCATTTTATAGTCTTTGTGCTCATTTTTTATAAGTCAAGTGGGCATTCTTTTGAATTCTCAATAAGGATGAGTCACAGCAAGCACAGCGCACTTATACATTCTGGGTAACACACCCTGAGCTTAGCAGGGCTTAGGAGTAAAATAAAAACCTTGCACCTTGGTAAATAAAACTGTTTCACTGCAAGGGGGTACCCCCCCAGACAGGTCTGTCCATAATAATGTATAGTGTAAATCACTTGATCCGCAACAGAGTATAGAAACATAGAGGAACTTTGTATCCATTGTGTCTAGATGGCTACTTAAATACAGTCTTTACAGGTTTAATAGAGAATGTTGAAATAAGACTTACATGCAGATTGGGGCCGTGCTGATTTGTATGACATTAGAGGTTTTTGGGGTATTTTGCATTTTTCACAAGGGCCACAAAAGGGGTATTGAGGGGATTAATATACTACACCAGTGGTTCCCAAACTGTGTGTCTAGGCTCCCTTGGGTGCCATGACGCTCTCATTGGGGTGCCACGGAATGTTGTTTCCAACGTGGTGCTGTTTAAGAGCTACAGAAGATTTAATGTCAACCTCAAGTATTTCTGTCTTTACCTAAACTGTTATTACGCTTTTTTGGCTCAAAAACGAAAAAAAAAAAAAAAGAAATTATTAGTCTTAGGGGCGCCTTGAAAAATTTATGGAGAACCTAGGGGTGTCTCAACTGAGAAAGCTTAGGAACCACTGCACTACACTATACTATACAACTTTGCTTAGGCATTTTATTTATAGAAAATTCCATTTAAAGGATTTTCCTGCTTCAATTTATATGAATTATTATATTCATTATTTAAAAAAACTGTAAAACTCTGGATCAGGTTCATTGGCTGGTAAGTCAGGGCTTAAAGTAGGAGTGTCGGAGTGTATTCGGGGTTCATACCATCAATTTTCCCACTGATGTGCTTGAAAATCTATAAATCTCCATTCACTTCTATTATTTTCTGCTACTTGTAAAAGTCCACACCGCCACATCTAAACCACTGGTGTCAGTACTAAACATGATGCCTTACGTGCTGCTTTCATTAAAGATGCATTTGACATTGCTCCAGGAATCACAAAGAGCTGGTAAATCTCCTGAATTCCGATTTGATCTAATAAAATTCCTTCAGGCTCTCTGCGTGGCCAAAGCGTGGATTCAGCTGATACTAAATAAGCAGGACTTGATGGCATATTTGACGTATGCTCTCCCTTTGCTATCTTCTTATTCTTCCTTTGGAGATCTCCCTGAAATACCACTAACTCAGTATAGGTTCACAATTATATTTGTTTTGTATGTACCTGCTCACAAAATGCACACACTTCAGCCTGAGGCCTAATGTCTTAATAAAACAAAAACCTTTAGTCTGATATTTCACTATACATGCTCAGTGAATCTTCTTATATATTATAGTATAACATGCTAGTGCGTTTTAAATGTATCAATGATATTACATAGTCTAATAAATGGTCTTCACTTGTTCACGGAGCATGAACAGCATCATTGGAGCCAATGAAGAATGAAGTGACAGCACACACGAGTGACTGCTGAATGGTCCTTGGATAAAGCATGTCCTATTCTCTAGCATCCATGCTTCATGTAGTGTTTATTGAATGCTCATTTATGCGGTTGAGGTGTTCTTTGTAAGGATCCAATACACCCATTCAAAATGTCTGTTAAAGCAGGACAGGTCCTAATAATAATAATGAATACTATTAATCTTTAAATACTGGATGTATTTCTGCATGTTGCTCTGTTAGGAGGGAAGAAGAATATATATATTGAGTAACTAAACTAATATATTCAAAACTGTGAATATATTGTGTTCATCATTGTCATTTTTATTTAATTTATTGTTTTTTTGTGTAACAATGACAGAAACTATACAAAGCACGCTGCAAAAGTCAATATAGTCTGGAAACTTTCATGTTCTGATTTTCTCCTCAAATGAGAATGGCATTAAGTCATCAATAGTGACCTGGCACAGTCCAGTCACTGGTGCACGGAAAATACACACACTTCAGCATGGAGCCCATTGTCTAAGTGACCAAGACAAAATGATGGCGGTATGGTCAAACACCTTCATCTTGCTACACACACAATACACTGTTTACTGTGACTGATTACCATTTTGTGGAAACAAACAGGGCCGTCAGCAGGGAGGACGGACATAGCAGGCGCTCTGGCGGACAGCGGCAGCAGAAGGAATACAGATAGAAAGCTCCCATGTGGAAGTACCAGTACTAGTGTCCATTTGGCCAGTACAAGCGCCAAAGTGGACCTGCGTCTTAACAATTTTGGCAGTCCCACGGCAACCCTGGATACAAATGTAACTTAGACACGTAGAAAACCCATTGCAAATCTAATTTAACAGCACACGCAGTTACATAAAAACATAGAAAGTGATGGCCGAAAAAAGCCACATGGCCCATCCAGTCATCATTTTATTCTCTTATTAACCCTATATTTATCCCAAGCATGCTTAAACTGTTCTGTTGTATTAGCCTCCACCACTTCTGATGGGAGGCTATTCCATTAGAAATCATTGCTTTACTTATTTCTTACGGTAGCTGTTCTCTTCACAATAGACAGTTAGAAACGCTAAATAATAATAGTGCTGCCTGGGATAAGACTTAATAATGTAGCACAAGTACATCCCAACTGTATCCCAAATATCTGTCATAACTAGTGGGAAGAATAAACATTCATTTAAAAGTAAAAATGAAGCAACTATTTTATTACTTTATAAATAAAACATGCATGTGTAACTGAAATCTCTGTAAAGAATGCCAATTCATACAAATTCCTATACCTAGGATGGCTTGCGGTCTAGATGATGTAACCAGAATCACACAGCTAATTTCCTATGCTCATTACCAAAAAGGAAGTCCAAAAGTTTCAGGTTCCAGTATCTGGAATATCTGTTTGTTGACAATAACATGTTATTATTTGCCCATATGTCAGCGTATTATTGAATGGTTTATGGTTTTGTTGGTTTTTGCCATTTTGAAACTACTACCAAATAATATTGGCTCTGAATACATACTGTATTTACCAGTAATTCCAGTAGACTATTTTCTAGCCTGTCGGAAAATTAATTTACATGGCTCTAAGAACATGGGCTTGTAAAGTGCACATTACGAAGGGCCTGTAATGATGGTAATATAATTAATGGATTCAATTTAGATAGGAGTGATGGTTCTCCTAGTATGGTTCTCCTATTAGAAGTTTCCTTTGTTTTTCCCTTACTATGCAGTTATAAATCATGTTTCCTTTATCACTCTACTGATGCATGACTGAAAGTGATCTAATTAAGAATAGGGTCACAGTGCAGCCCCGTCATTTTTAATTTATACAGTAGAATGAAAGTCTAATAAAAGTCACTAAATAGACAAGAATTCTTTTTATGAAGAAAACCCACAAACTGCATATATGAATTACAGTATGTTCGTTACAGCATTGTGATATGTGGGCACTCAGAGACGGCCGTCTGTCCTCCTTCTGCAGTCTGGTTATAAAACCTGGGGTTTATAATGAAGATACGGCTGGTCAATATCTAATAAAAACCTGGAAGTTAGTATTAGTTGGCGACCAATGGTAATAGCTTATGGGAATACGGATATCACAAGTTGTGTGCTATGGCATCCTGGTGCTTCACACTCACACGGGTACAGGCTAATGCTCCAGGAAACACCCTGTGCTATGCTTTAGTGACCTACCGTGTTTCCCTGACAATAAGACACTGTCTTATTTTTTTTGTCCCAAAAAAACACCATAGGGCTTATTTTCAGGGCAGGTCTTATTTTAATTAACATTGACAGAGATTTATATAAACAGTTCTGCTTTTATCCCCATCATGCCCCCAGTCCTGCTTTTTTTTTAACTGGTGAATTCGCAAGGGCTTATTTTCGGAGTAGGGTTTCTTTTCGGGGTAGGGCTTATTTTGGGCGGTTTTACAAAAATTGGGGTAGGACTTATTTTTGGGGTAGGTCTTATTTTTGGGAAACACAGTATGTTGTTGCCCAGAAATAGAGGGGGTCTAAGGAGATAAAGGTGGGAGCCTGGCAAGATGGAGGAGGCATCTAGACAGACAGAACAGACAATTGGAAAAGTTCCCTCATATTGCAATGAATAAGTATAGCTGTGTGAGTGATATGCCCATGCATTTATAGTGCCTTGATTTAGCACTGATCCACTGTCCTAACATGCAGGAATTTTATCAGTTCTCCAAGACATTTGTCAGGTAGAAATGCTTTCATTATCTCCCCCTGTAACATAATGTAAGAGGGCACGCCAGTCACCACGAGGGATATGCAGGGTTATCTAGTGTCACGTATGGGGGCTGAATGATGAGCTTTTGTGAAACATAATATATATTCAGGAATAGTTTACTCAAAGATAACATGTTATAAATGACAAAATGATCCAGCTTTTACTAATGATTTTCTGTACATACCAAGCAGTAAAGCAGATGATGGTATATGTATCCAGTATCAATTTACTCATTCTGAAATGGTGATAGGAGGTTATTTATTTATTTATGTGTTTATTTATTTATAGTGTTAATATAGTATAGTATTAATAGTGCTGCATTTCAAGGTAAGTTTCAGGATTTCATGTTAAAACTTTATCAGATCAATGCTGCTTCGCGGATCATAGAGCGGCATATAAAAAGACGCTTGTGTGGTGTGACGTAATAGATGGGAAAAAGCGCACGACCAGCTTTTTCCCGTCTTCGCTGCACATTGAATCAGTCCCTATGTGTTCAACACATGTTATATTGCATACAAATGTCTCCCATCTATGCAACTGATTTTGTTTTGATTGCTACAAAAATAACAACGATAAACAATGATGTAACTGCTGGTCACATATTACACAAATACGTTCTGGTGGATTGGATATACTGACCCTACTGAAAGTTAAAAGCTAAAGACGAAGAACCTATCCATCAGCATTACTGGCTCAATACTGTGGCTTATATAAGTATTATATATACTGTAACACATTTGTAAATGAAACAGATTTTTCTCAGTGGATCCAGAGCACAATCTCATTGATTTGTCCAAACATTGTTCACATTAATCTCTAATAAATAACTCCTTTATAAAGTTCTTATTGATAGCAATAATAATTGTGATCATAAAGCATAGTAATGCCAACTATAAACCACAGATAGACATGTACTGTACAATATGCCATATCCTGCCACAATATACCTTCATTAAATTCATATTTCATATTTGCAGTATGTCTTCACTGCTTGTAGTATTCGTATATGTCATTGTCATGCACACAATATAGAGAGCATCATGCACACAGCAGATTGCTTAGGATAGAGGAAAAAGAAGAGGGAAAACAGCAAAGGTAAGTAAAGATTAGAAAAGATTATTGAAGTTTAAGAAAAGGCGTTAAACACATACAGTATTGAATTGCATTCATACAATATGTCGCTGGTTGCATTTTTTAGCATTAAAATATAAGAATCTTCTTTCCGACAACACATAAAATAACATTGGGTTTATTATAACCCAGAACGTGATAACATTGTCAGATTGGTGTTATACTGGTTTATTACTTGCCCTATGAGATTTATCAGTTTTACGTATATTTCCTACAAATCATCAATGAAGAAGGGGCGAATGATGAGAATGAAGCTTGATGTAGCACATGATGTTACTACAGGTAGTTTGTGAATATTGTGCCCCCTTACCTCTCTCTCCTTCAGTTTCATGGCAAGGACTAGCTGATGTCTGTGGTTCGTAAGTGCCTCCCGAAAGTTTCCTTTGGAAAAGAATGCAGATCCCAGATTCCCATAGGCTCGGCATTCTCCCGTCTGGTCACCTACATCACATTAATAAAAGAAGGTCATAAGCACTGTATAACAATAGAAAAGCATTCATACACATTGCATTTACTATTATTATGGATGACTTGAACAAAGAAAAAAAAACCCAAATGTATTTTTAAATAAAGACCAGTATAAATAGAAATTACTCCATATGGCTATTTCCATAATACAACAGCTGCCAATATTTACTTCATGGGACCAAAAAAGATGATGACATAGCACAAGTATGGCAATGTAACAGGTGGACAACGTTCACACAGCTTATTGCAGTGACATAATAATAGTGACTTTCTATGCACTCTACGTGTGCCATTGTGAAAGAGAATAGCTTATTTAAAGGGAAATATAGCAATTACTTCAAATGTTGAATAATATTTTCTTCACCAATTAATGAAAGTGTCACAGCGAGAAGATTTTATCAAATAATTCCTTAATAAATGAGGTGATAAATGATTCTGACTTCATTATCATCTCTGACACTTTGTGTAACCTTTTATCACAAATATATTTTTTTATTATAATTTAGCAAGATCACAGATGGAGATAGAATAGGATAAAAAGTAATCCCCAAAATTTCCCAAAAATGACGCTGCCAGGTCCTAGATTTCATCCCAGCAGAGCGCATTCCCAGTTACCACTGCTGGTTTTAGCATGAGTAGTTTTATAGACTGCAGAGGTGTCTCTCTGACAGACGCCAGCACTAACCCATTAAATTGCCATTTAATGGCTACAAACAGCCAAATTGCAGTGACTTGGGTCACTGCAGGTTGACATCTCCACCATGCAAGTTTGTAATACATGGCTTGTAAAACCTATTTACATACCCACACAGCAGAAAGGTGGGATGAAAGAGTTCACTGAGAGGTGTTAAATGTCTACCGTAAAATGCGATCAGATTCTTATATGTGAACAGTGATTTAATAATGTTGCTATTTGGAGGAAAAACAGCTTATCTATTAAAAGAAAAGTAATTAAACTGACATCTAGTCACTGGTATGGTATCTAGAATAATTATAATCAAGGATTAATTGTGTGCTACAAAACTTGTCTTCAGAACCCCCAGTCTGTTATCATCTTTCAGCCATTAGCTGAAGCTACATATAATAGGTTGTATTATTAAATAGGTTGTATTTAATAAAAAGCATGATGCCTACCCCTGCACTAGAGGATTGCTTTACACCAATATACCATAAGGTTAGGCACCCTCTCTATGTAGAACAAGGTGGTCCCATCAGTTTGGCAACAACTGGATAGCCACAGGTTGCCCACCCCTGTCTTAGGCACTCCTATGTAAAAATCTCCTATGTAAAAATTAAAAAGTCAGTGCATACAGGCAATATACCCATCAGCCATACACATTAAAAAGACACAATCAGAGAGAATGTACACATTGCATCATTCTGTAACTCCTCAAGAAAGCATTGACAACAATGAGGCATTAAATAATACTAAGGAACAGTCTCTGTGCCCACACACCAAACCATTGCTGCAAACTCTGACATAATTCTGACGACTTCTGCATTAATTAAAATGATTTTACTCTTTCAATCCTGTTTTGCTTTTACAGTTTACACTTTACAAGCAATATAATAGTGATTTAGGCATTGTAAAATGTATGATGTTTTTTTCTTAAACTTTGGAAAAAAGTGGTAAGTTACATATTTTGTATTCCATGGAGAGGAAAATGTTTTTTTTTTTACTTAAAACACCAGGAAGAGGTAGTTCAATAAATAAAAAAAAACTAAAAACAACAACAAACCCTAAAAAAGTTATTGAATCTGATTGGTTGCTATGGGCAACATCCCCACATACCAATCTCCCAGTTTAGTAAATTTAGATCCTGGTGTCAGTGTACAGTAGAAGCAAGGCAGGTGCAATCATAGAGCTTGCAAATATCATACAAAGCTAAAACAAAAAAGGAAAAATGAAAATTTATTCTTAATAGCGCATCTCAACCATGGTTCAAAATGCACTATAGCAGCTTTTTCCATAACATAATAGGGAGCAAACCATTGCGTTACTGGTAGTCAAAGCCTGTACCTGGCAGATAAAGGGCACTTTAGTAATTTTTGTAATAACATGGTCATACCTAGAGTCTTTGCTACGTCCAAATCCTGTTGCATGTATCCTGTACTTTTCTCTGTGTTCCCCAGAGACCAATAAGCACTGCTCAGGGCAGAGAACACTGAGCCCCTTAGTTTTAGACTGCAGGTGCCAATTTTCAGTGCAGCTTCTAACACAACCACTGAGGCACCATGATGTCCGGATGTCAGAAGTTCTTGACCAATCACTGACACCACCACAAAGGGGCTCTTGTCCAGTTTCATCTTCTGTAGTTGCTGATATGTAGGTTCCAGAGATTCTAACACAAGAAAAGAAATGTAAAATACAATGTAATACATTAGCACACATAACAACTTCAGGCCCTGTTGTGATAATATGGTACAGTTGCTGTACATTAGTGGTATATAATGGTCTATAAAGGTGGCGAAAATATTACTATTAAATGTTTAAATGTTTCTGTGAAGTACCTTTGGGGAATTATTTATTTATTTCATATATGTTTTGTATTGTGCTTTTAGACATTATTGATTTATTGCTGAGCGTCTGGTTTCTGCAGATTTGTTTTTCCTTATAAACTTTATAAATGACAAATAACCAACAGTTTTAATCAACTAAATGTCCACAATATGTCACAATCTACCGGAAAAGAATCACATTTCATCTTGTCTTGTCATCCATGTATTTTTAACACATTTTTAAAACATTCAATCAAATCTGAAGTGGAAACTGTATTTGGGGCAATTCTATTAAGCCATGGCGCTCAATAGTTTTACTTCAATAAGCTGCTATTACCGGCTGCTCCAGCAAAGTCTGAGAGTAGTACAACATTGTTAAACTCCAGATACAAAGTGAATAGCTATTTTCTTCCATAATTTATAAATAAACTATAGCATGGTGGTGAGTCCATGATTGCAAATCACATCCAAAGTCCCTCCTACAGTACTGTAAGCCATAAGTTTACTATGGATGAGTGAGGCTTGATGTCACCCATCATAGTAACCGTTCCTGGAGCTCCAGTAACCCTGAAATAATCCTCTATAATATAATAAAGATGATAAAGATAATAAAAAAGAAGCTAACTGGTTCACAACTGCAATGAACTGAGGTTTCTTTTGATGAAGCACAACCTATTTTAACAAACCGTCAGGATTCATGAATACCTTGCAAGAATAAAAGGTGCTGAAACCTGAAGCCCCCAAATCTGTATCAGTGGTTAGGCTCCAGACTTATTTTAAACTCAGGGTTCACCACAAATAAACAATGGAATAACTAATGTGAGGTATGTAGGGCACATGGTTATCTGTGCCCACATACTCAGAATGCCACCAGTACCGATAGACAGTCACCAGAGCAGATGTCAATTTCAACAATGAGAAGAGGAGGTAGCCCTTCCTCTCTTCTATGCAGACTCATTGTATTACTACATAGTACTGTCTATTGTGAAAATCGTCAGCAACTGCTTTGAACTGTGTCAGTGTGTCTGTCTGCGCCACAATGGGCAGTGATGTTTAAACTTTTCTGACAATTTTTTGTGTAATGTCAGGGGCATGCCAGCAGGCACGCCCCTGAGGAAGACAGCAAAGGTAAGTGTACAGTGCACCTTTTTATGTGCATGTATATAGATTTATATATGTATGTATGTATGTATGTATACATTTGTGGGTTTGCAGATGGACCAGTAAGGGAAATAGGAATACGCCCTCCATTCAACCACCATGCTGCCATAAATATATATATATATATATATATATATATATATATATATATATATATATATATATATATATATATATAGCATAATACATTGTTTTAACTGATTTATCCATAGATCAATATACTATTGACCACTGTTTATATTCTGATCTCTCTTTATTATTGTGACCTTGAAGGCCTTTAGAGTCTGCTATTCCGGCTTATACTTTGGGATTTAGTGTTATTAAATATTTTACATGTGATTAACAGAGTACAACAGATTCTATTTCCACTCGCCTATTTTATTATTAGAAGTGTTTGTAGGAAGAAATTGTTCATAATGAGCTCTTGAGATTAAAGTCTTACAATGTTTTACTTTCCATTCCTTTCTAAGCTGTTTTATTCTCAAATGATTCAATACCTTGAAATGCAGTGATTAATAAAGCAGTAAAAAAGGGGAGATAACCACTTGAAGATGATTGCTGTTAACAGTGCTTCTTTATCAAAAAATGGGAAGTAGCAACTAGGGATATAGCCAGACAAATGATCATATTCATTTGAGAAATGTCTGAGTTACTGTAGTGCCAGTAACCACTAGTACTAAATATGGCAAATTGTGCAAATACTGGTCGTATCACCATAATCAGGTGACGGGACTAATAGTTACTGTGGTTTGTGGGCAAGATTTATATACAGAGCACTGACAAAACAGACAAAAACTTTTATAAACAGTCAAAAACAAAAAAAAATTATCAGATCAATTATAATTAGAATTGCTGGCTGATTATAGGACCGTAGCTAACAATAGTGCCTGGAGTGAGATGGGATGTACACTTGCTTGCGCAGCCTGTTAGTCTATGAGGCCCTGCAGAGTTTTCCGTCTATACTCACACTAATGTCTGTAGCTTCATTTATTTGTTTTTATCTCTTTTTTTCAGCTACTACGACATGGGTGAATGTCAAACCCAGTTGGATAACGTCTGTTGAACAGGAGCTGTACAGCGCAATGACTGCAATCAGCCAATAGACAAGTGGCATGGGATTCCTGGCAGCATTACTGGTTGCAGCAGAAGTGGAGAAGTGTGTGGCACACATATGGGCAACTTTCACTAATGTAAAATTGGCTTGTTTATCAGGCTGTGATTGAAAATCGCTGTAGTGTATGGCCAGATTTATAGTTTGCTGGAATTAGGTTATGTAAGTTCTCTCTATTAATGGTAATGGTAGATTAAGCACCTCCGATATAAATATAAATGTAATCATCTAAATTACTTATCACTGAAATAACTCTAAATCAGCATTAAACATACAATAGGTGAGCCTGATCCAGAGCTGCATGGATAACAGATTGACAGAATAAGTAGAAAGATGGGCATACTGGTGTGTCTTGTGGTTTTTTAATTGATAAAAAGCTGGCATAGTAGTGGCATACTGCTACTACACACAGCCATTGGACAACACAGCATTAAAAAACGAATTCAAATCATTTACTATGAATGGCCGTGTGTAGTAGCGTTATGTTATTATTCCGCCAGCTTTTATATGAATGAAAAAAACTTTAGAGACTTTAGAAGCTGCAGCCTCTGCGCATATGGATACGACATGCCCCCCCCCCCCTTTTCTGTGAAATATTCAGAGGTCCGTGTTTCAACTAAAAAGTGGCTGCAAAAAACTCTGGATCTGGTCCTAACATTCATAAAAACATCTCTCCCAGCGTTGCCCAAGGTCCTACTTGCCTATGCTCTATGGAATATTGATACATTCCCCATTAATATAAATACGGCTACATTCCAGGAGTTGCCAGACAGCCTTTGTATGTAACCCAATGAAAAGTTGCTCTGCCCAAAAAACAATATACGGTATAAAAGAAAAAGAAAGCGTTGAACATGGAAACAAAATAAATAACAAAAATGTCAACATTGATTAAGTACAAAACTTAATGCAGGCAGAAATCAACCACACAGATTTATGAGAAACTGAATCATTTAGGCTACAGCACTGAAATCCATTAACTGTCCAAAGAATTAACCATTCAAGGAGGGGAGGCACAATTATTTATAAATGCTATATCGAAAATACGTTGCATAAAGTCTCTCCTTCATTATATGACATACTAACAGATATACATAGAAAAAATATATTTCAATGGATACTAGGTTGATATTAGATGGATATCAGTTATGAGCATTTCTGATGTGTAACACCAGTGCAAGAGATGGGTCCATTATGTCTGAGGTGTAGAAAACAGCAAGGCAATGGTTAATTATTATTATCATTATTTATTTAAAACCTTGTTGTCACATGCCCCTTGTCACATGCTTTTCAGCAAAGTGTGAGAGAACAGAGATTTTACTGAAACGCCAGTACTTTTAGTTGAGACAAATAAATCACTCCTTACCCTTCGGCACATGGTGCATATATTATTGCCATTTTAATAGTATAGATAAAGCAGAGATACACTGCCATAAATACAACTTGCAGACAGCTATTTCTGGTGTATTTTTATTGTTCATTGCTTAATCCTATTCCTCGTTTTATTTATGGGTCAGAGAATTACCCATGACCTTTTTTTTTTAACTAGTTTATGTTTAGTTTAATACTTTTAATACTTTAAAATTGTGAAGAAATACCTATTGCATTACAGTTGTTACAAAAAGCAAATTTAGGTTTTCTCTAGAGGTGAAAACTGATCAAAGTCAAACTCCATAAATTAATTATTCATTCATTTAAATAAACAAAATATATTATATTATAACGGGCTAGCTATGCTGCTGCACATGGGAACAATAGCCCCATATAGTAGTTAAACCTGCCATATATATAGTACTGGCATTTCAGTTGCAAGCCCAGCCAAAAATGATAATTTGCACTCCTGACTTTGCAAAATGGTTTATTGTAAAGCAAATATGCTCAGTCAAACATTTCCTCCTAACTCTGAAATGACCATATTTAATGGTTGCCAACTCTTGCACATTGATAACAGGGCGATTGCAATAGACCAAAGATGTGTGTCCTGTACTGCCAAAGGCTTGCTGTTAATAGCTCCACACAGGAGGGGTATCTAGTGCTGCCAGGCAAACTATTTCTTACTAAAACTGCCAACATCACTATTTGATTGATAAACTATTAGGCAACAAATGTTTAACATTTAGAAGATCCAACTGATTAACAAAGGACCAATGTCTATTTTTCATTTGTCCGTTATTGAAGTCTTGTTGTGTTAACTAACAGCCAGTCATTATTTGCAACTTGGCTTCTATGAAACTAGTCTTCTCCATAGCCCTCAATGCAGAGGTAGAACCCAATTTCTAATTGATGCCACCCTACCACTATGACTTCCCAATCAACATCGGGGAGATTGTTGAACACTTCCGGGAGACAGGGACCCTCCACTCCTCAGGAAGTCTCCCGGATATTCACTTGGCAACTATACATTGCTAGGAAGTAGAAGTGTTATAATAAAAGAGACTGTACGCCCTGAGTAGCAGTGAATACTACAGGAACTGTAAGTAACTTACCTCTCATAGGTGACTTCATTGCCGCTTCCACCATGCCAAGCAATAGTTGCAAACTCTTGGGATCTTGTGCCAACCCAGATGCAAATGCAGCCAGGGCATCTGCATGGCGACCAAGATACTGAAGGGCAACACCCTGTCGGAAGTATGCCTAGGGAGCAAGAGAGAAATTGCAAATTTAGCAAGTCAGCAAGTCATGCAAACCATGTTCAAAACTGTAGTAAGATAATATGAACATGCAATTTGATAATAAAGCAGAGAAAAATATGGATCTGAACCAGATGGGGGACGGGTAGATACAGTACTAATAACACATTATTTTATTATCCAGTTTAGAGTTAAACTGGGAAACGCAGTCAGCGATTTGCTCTGAACTTTAATGACATTTGTACACTTTAAAATTCAATAGATAAAAATATTTTTGCTGAGGTGCATATTCAGACGCATTGATATTGTTCATCTGTAATCTTGGATTCATTTTCTTTTAATCCAAACATACAGTGGCTATAAGTCAGGTGTCTCGGTTGCACCATAATCAATATTAGTACATAAATTCCGTGCGATGCCATGTCAGTTACTGTATTTTCTATCTTATCAGGAAAACTACTGACACCTACATAGACCGGCTTTGTTATCAGAAGGACAGTGTCAGATTTATTTCTCTCTAACGCCCTTTCAAAGAATTGTACTGAGTGACATCATGAACGTCTCCCAGTTCTTAATTGCACTGTCCTTTAAGATTTATTTAAAATTATCTATACTACTGAAGTTTAGCTATTGTAATCATTTCTGCCATGTCCAAATGATACATTTGTTCTTCAGTCTGCCAGCTTTAACACTCTCCGATATAACAGCTTTTCACTCTACAGTGTCTGGTAGGAAAATGTAGAATAAACCAATACAATAAACAAGGAGTAAAATTACTGCTATGGAGAATGCTTATTTATTCATCCCATTCATCATATTGCAATCAATGTTAATTAAGCTGCTACAGATTCTGCAGCTTGTATTTAAAATAAAATATATTATGAAGTAATGAAAAATAATTGATAAACAAATACCAGCACACAGGGGAGTCATGGCTATCAATCCCAGCCCTAAGGGGAGCTTAAAGCACCAGTCTGCCAATTAGTGTCACAGAAGAGTCTAGTCCACTTATACTCCACTTATACTCCATGCTCTACAGCCATCTGAGTCATAAAATACTGCATAGAAACAGCATAATAAAGAATGTGATGCATCAGTTGTAAAAGGTATAAGTGGAATCTATACTAGTTATAATATAGAATGTCTCCTGATATACATGGACGGGTAGAGAGGAATGTCACATGGGTCCAGGCAAGTCTAGGAAATCTAACCTAAACAAGTATCTGCACCCAGTATTTGTAACCATGGATAAAATATGTCATGTCACAGCTAAAGTGCCATGACAAACTATCTGATCATGGTGCTAATTAGAAATCCAGGTCTTTCCATCTTTATCAACATAACATGAGGCATTATTTATGCCACTGTTGTTAATTACAGTCACTGGAAGTCCCCGATGAGCACTGAAAAACAAAAGGTCATGTGAATTTATACTTGTTAAAGAAATCAAAGTTGATTCCTTGAATGTGTAATAATTCAGAGTAATGGTTTGGTAAGTATTCTTTGCATACTTCACATGCAGCTTGTGCCCCTGTACCATGCCCCCAAAGCTTTTCTGCTCTTTTACACCACCCAAATTATATTGAGTTGGCAAAGAAAATGTTGGTAACCTTTGTATATGGCACATGTATATATTCTAAATACATTACTTATGCTTGTCAGCTTTTGCATATCAAATATAAGGTAGATTGTGACAGCAGACCACACCAGATGAGTGTGCCCTGAACCACTAAAGGGATATGTATAGCTCCACTGTGGTTGTGTCTAGTAGTGCCCAGTAAACTATTTGTAAAGTTTGTGCTGTCTGATTTGATACTATGAAATTTTCTAATATGCACATACACACTCACATTGCTATCCAGACCTAAGATTAATGGGACTTATCCAATGTTTACCATCCAGAGATACAATAGTATTTTTTCAATGTACTTCCATGGCCCTCCCCTCGCACAGACATAATGGTGTCGCATGGAGAAACTACACACAGAAGGGACACAGCCCACACTGTAAAGTGTAAATGCCTCCCCAATGTCCCTGTGCGTAACTCTGATTATATGAAGCCAATTTCAGACACACAGCGTTACGAGTGTACAGTACTTCCCAGTTTTGGTCATAGACAGTGCAAACACATGGACGATTCCCTTGTCACGCATGTGGAAGGAGTCTCCTGTAATTATTTTAAGGTCTGACCCAATGACACTTGGCAGATTCTGACAGATGGTCTGGGTGCTATTACCACATTTACCATATAGATGTGCCATGTTCTCAAGACTAATTCCGACTTCCGAACTGTCAGCACCTTTGAGACTTGTATGAATGATAAGTAACGACATATTTCGAATAAAGCTTGGGGCAGAGTAACCCTTATGTTATTCCATGAGCTCTGCATTTGGCCTATGATAATTCAGTCCACACCTGATATATGATGTATTACGCTCCTATTCACACAAGCTGCCATTGATAGGGATACTAAGGGTAACTAAGGCTGTACAAAGGTAAAGCAGTACTTTATGCATAGTTCATTCTTACTTCTCACTATATAAATGTCTGTCCAGTTGTAATTAAACCAATTAACCTGCATTGTTTGTTACGCATTTTTCATTACAAAACAAGCTAGCTTTAAAGTGACCTGTTAATCCAAGTGGGACTTTAACACAATTAAATACATAAGACAGCTTCTACTGTTACCATTATCTTAGTCTGTATTACACTACACTATCCCTGTGTTCTGAAACAACCAAAAATAATCAAGGGCATTAGTTAAAATCAGGGGTGACATGCCACATTTGCGAACACAAATATCTAATCAGCTTTCCATTAGTGAATGGTGATTGAAGGGCAATCTCTAATTAATTGGACAGAATTTGAATTTATTCCATTAACTGGCGTTACTGTTTCAGTGCTGTAGAGCCTGCCAAGTAACAACAGTGGAAAACCAGGCAATACATTACATTTGTACTGCTTTGTATTACAAACAAAGAGAACAGAACTCGCTGTGGTTAAACAGATGGACACAAATTAAATATTGCTGCTAATGAAAAGTGATGTGCTGTTTCACCTTTGACACACATGGTGGCATTTGCCATATTGAACTGTCATGCTTTGACATCAAACTAATGATATCAAATTGCAGCCCATAGGCAAATATGCTGTTATATGCCGCGTGCTGCAAACTATTTCATTCGCTTGCGGCAAAGTCCAAGTTCTACTGTGGAAGGTCTCCATGATCTAAGAAGACGTTTAAACCACCGCTACAAGCCATGTTACTCACACACACAGACAACACAGGCCTTTTATTCTGCCTTCATATGTCAGAGGGTGCGGGAAAAGGCAATGGAGGTGTCATTCTGTGGACTTTCACAACATACTACATTTCCTCTTCCAGTGATATAGATAGGTAAATAAATAAAAGAGTAAAGCTGGGCATACACTATAAGATAAATTGTTCCAATCTAAGCATTTTTAAAGAGTGGGTGATACCATGATGAATTGCAGGGGAGGTAAAATGAATGTTAGTGTTTGCATGCAGGGAGAATACTTTATTTTTGCATGTTGCACACAGATACTGACCAGCGTTACTGTTACACTGTTATTAAACTTGTGCTGGAAACATCATCTGTCAACTGTAATACTGATTGCAATTAATTCAATTTGCCTCCCCTGCAATTCAACATGGTTTTACCCACTCTTGAAAAATGCTTAGATTGGAACAATTTATCTTATAGTGTATGGCCAGCTTAAGCATTCAGTTATGGTGACATACATACACACACGTATTACTGTGTATATCTCTTCTTTTTCCCATGTCCTAAAATGTGGTTCTCAGGAATTTATAATCTGTGATGTTTCACGGGGCTTGAAGGTAACACTGAGAGAACTACAATATGGAAAGAATGTGTACAAATATATGGCAGTGTTATATGATCTATATATATGGCAGCACAAATAGCTCTGTGGGTAGCACTGATGTCTCACAGCATTGTATACTGTACTATGCTGTACATTTTTCCCCATATAACCATACATTATCAATAAACATTTCTAAGTATCTTCTCAAGGGTTGGGAATACTCCCGGTGTAAGAATTTACATTGACAGCCATATATCTCCAAAGACCAAGTTACCTGTGTGTAATACACATAACAAAACTTTGGATTGTTTGCTTCCAGCTCCCACTCAAGGCCGTAGCATATGACGTCTCCCCGTCTAAATGTTCACTGAAACCACAGTTATGCAAGGAAACATTTTAGTTCCAATATGAACCTGGCAGCGAGCTTGTGGCGCTGATTACAAAACATGCCGTAACCAAGCATGCTGTAATCTGATCAGGATCTATCCTCAAAAACAAGAAACAAAGCAGCAAATCTGCGTCATTCTGTGCTGTAATCCACAACCACCAACGTTTAAATACATCAATGAGTATAAAAATAAAGAACTTTTTTCTATTCGCTATATTTTCTATTTGTGTCTTCAGGGCAGAATCCAGTTCTATTCACTTTTATGAGATCAGCATGTGGGTGCTTTCACGTGTTTGTGTTCGGTATTAAAGGACAGCCTGAGAGTAATGGAATATTTATCATGCACTGACCATAATGGCAACATCAAAGGGTTTTGCTGATGCGTCACAACTGTAAAAGTGTTTTCTCTGCTATACTTTTATGATCTGGCCAAGCTTCCTTTTCAGTATCTTGTAGTAGTGTAACCTTTCCCATCACACTTATCAGACCAATTAACAGAATGTGACATAAAATATTCATTGGGCTCTCACTTTTACTATACTTGTATTCACAAAGTTCAAAATAAGCTCATTAAATGAATATTATTCCCAAAGCATCTGTTCCATAACTCACTGTAATTGTGTACCCAGTGTCTGTTAATGTCATTATTTGTTTAACTTTATGCAACTGTAATACAATTTGTAACATATGCTTTCATCTCTGTGTTGTCTACTTTTTGTTCCCCCTCGCAGGAGTAACAAATAGACGGTGACTTTGGGGTGGGGCATGTGGGTGGTTTATGCAAATCAAACTAAAGCCCTGCCCACTGTTTACAACCATAGGTTTACTAAGGCTGGGCGGGACTTGATGACATCCATAATAACATCCGGGGCATCAGACAGGAAAAGGTATCTCAAAGCTATAGTCAGGATACAAGGAGAAAGGCTCCTGGGAATTCTGGGAGATTCAGTACCCTTGTTCTACCAAGTAATTTTCTCTTCTATATTCTATATCTCATTCCCCACTCCGCCTCGCTGTCCCTTTCTTATTTCATATGTAAGGTACTCTCATATTTCTTTTTAGAAAGTCATATACATTCCCCATGTAATGGCTATGGATTGTAGTAAAGTAGGCACCACTTGTGAAGTCCCTGCACCGAAAGCAAATCGGGCACCCTGGCACTCATGCCAGCCTGCCCCTGATCTCATGACCACACTGCTGATAGGAATGAGTTCTGCTGAACCAACCTGTACTAGTACTAGTCCATTATCAGGCCAGACAGTCAGGTTACTCTGAAAGTTTCCTGAACATGAGAGAGAGAGCACAAAACCTGGCAGGTATGACTTAAATATCAGATTCATTGTTTAAATGACAAGATCATTTCAGTTCCATCATAACAAAGTAATACTCATAATCAAAATAGACAAATTACAACAATTACAAAACTAACCCAGTTATTTCTACAGTGTATCTACTGTTTACATTAAAACACATCATATTGTATATAAATCATCCAACAGAGAAAGCTGAAATGTAACAATATTTGCTGACTTACACACAGATCACATGGCTTTGGTGCAAGATGCAGAAAGAGACTCAGGATTTAAGAAAGATGCCCATGAAAAATATAAAAACACCACCATATGTTCTCTTATTGGGTCTACAATAAATAGCAGATGTCCACAGATAATGGTAGTCATTCTAAGCATTATTAATGCCACTGCAATAAATACATTGTGTATGGCCTCCTGCTGCCTTTATGGAATTGATTTGCAACAGCCTTTTACGTAAATGCATGAAATGTAACATCAATATGTCAATGGACTGTGGGATTATCGCAGTATAGAAGGGCAGTGAGCGCAATGTTTAATCCAGTCCTCACTTGTATTCAGTCTTGATGTAAAGGCATAGGATTATCATCATGATCTCAGCAAGGTAATTATTACTTCTAGGACGTAGAGATAACACTTTTAGCACATATGTTTCATGTATTCATTTATACATTCAATAATCATAATCCTAAATGAAAAGGTTATTAAATGTAAAGATTTCTCATTGTTATACCTAAAACATACTGTATTATGAATTAAATATAATCATTTGTCCAGGGAAATTTTATGTAATATCTGCCTTAAGGTGATGATTTATTTTATATATTTTATTTATTAACAGTTTTGTATATAGCATCATCATATTACATATATTACACATATTATATATTATATATAGTGCTTTACAAAGTGACACTCATTAAAACATAACTGGTTGCTAACAGAGAGAATGGCTGGGGAAGGAGGACCTGCCCGCAAGCTTACACTCTATAGCAGAGGGTCACAGAGGGACAAGTCCATTATACAATGGACCACATACACTAGGGTCAAACCAGAGTACCCCAGGAAAACCTACGTAGAAATAAGAACATACAAACTACACACATATAAGGTCCTGTCCCAAACTTACAACCTCAGCGCTGTGAGGCAGCAGTGCTATTCACTGCTTATCCATGCTACCCATAGCTAAATAAATGACGTAAACCATGACATAAAACAAGTATTGAAAGACATAAGAACAATGTGCTATTCACTAAAAAAAGAGACATGTTATTGTCAGTGATATAGGTCTATCAATTAAGTCTTTTTCCCCTTAGATTTCCACATAAACTTTTATAAAGTTCTAACCTGGTATAGCCAGGCCAAAAATGTCTTGCTGTGGGATTTCTGGAATGTGGACAGGGAGATCAGAAATGTGATTACAAGGAAAATGAATTCATTTTAATTTAAAACACGTGCAACATGTCTATAAATATCGTATTCTTTCTTGTGTTGGTTACAGTGTTTTCATCGAGACCCTGTGTGTTTTTTTCTTGTTCCCAGTTCTGGACGACAATAACTTTCAGACTAACTTTAATAGTGGAAATGTAGGTGTACCGGCCATAAGACACATGCATACAGATAAATAAATAAAAACACATTTTAAGGATATTCTATATGTGAATCTCCACTGGCATAACTGTTTATACTTCAGTAAACTTGCTTCACTCAGGACTCCTGCATAAATACCAAAATAGGAAATCTAGTTTCTGCCTGATGCATTCTTAATGAGACCAAGAAATGTGAGCCTCTTTCCTTTCAACTGCGCTGGATGTCCCATATTTGGCAAACGAGACCCACAGCATCTAATGGAAAAAGTACTCACTTTGTTATAAAAACTTCCACAAACAAAAACCTTGAGCAGCTGAATGAAAATAAACAGCCTCTCAGTAAATAATGGGCTAATGTTTCTGGAGTCAGGGCTGTATGTGTTCCAGCAGGAGAAGTGACACAATGTAGAAAGCATATGGATCCATTTCTATCGGAATATTTTAAGTACAAAAGAATATTCAATAGTCAATAAGGAATGTTGTACTCTAACAATTGCTATATTCAGAAGTAAAAGATATTGGTCTCCCCCACAGGGAGGGGAATCTGCATAATGAAGCATACGCAAACCTTGTACACTGGACTTGCTGTAGTCTGAAGTCTTTAGTCTAAAAGTAAATTCACCTTAACATGTGTTACAGAACAATTCAGGAAAAGGGTAAACAAACAAGGGTGTTCCTGCTTATTGCCTCTGAATGGCTAAATTCCATTTTCCATAATACCCAGCATTGCGCTGGAACCAATAAGCCCCTCTGAAACCCTGCCCTAGCTCTGCCTAAGCCCACCCAGCTCTGCCCAAGCCACACCTTTTTTGCTGTACAAAGTATAATAAGTAAATAATAAAAAAAAAACTAAAATATGAATTGCCACCTTATCAGGTCAAAACAGAAGGTGAGTGATACAGTCACACTAGTATGCATCATCTGCAAGAGTCAGATTATACGTTTCAGCCATAAGGACATATTTCAGTGTATACAAAGATATGTGGATATTTACCAGACTGTTATTCTAAAGGCCAAGGTTACCAACATAGGGACAACTAAGGTAACCAGCATAAGGACAACTAGGGTAACCAGCATAAGGACAACTAGGGTAACCAGCATAGGGACAACTAAGGTAACCAGCATAAGGACAACTAGGGTAACCAG
>JABWIB010000024.1:58392-75796 GCA_016617825.1 Platyplectrum ornatum | reverse complement strand
GATTGTGACTTGGATTGTGCTGGTTATCATCCTGCCCTTAGATTGTGACTTGGATTGTGCTGGTTATTAGCCTGCCCTTAGATTGTGGCTTGGATTGTGCTGGTTATTAGCCTGCCCTTAGATTNTGGCTTGGATTGTGCTGGTTATCATCCTGCCCTTAGATTGTGACTTGGATTGTGCTGGTTATTAGCCTGCCCTTAGACTGTGGCTTGGATTGTGCTGGTTATCATCCTGCCCTTGGATTGTGACCTAGACTCTGCTGGTTATCATATTGCCCTTACACTGTGACCTGGATTGTGCTCTGCTCTTAGGCTGACGCTGACCTCAAATTGTGACCTGCCATTTTGTTATCTTTCTGCATTGCCGCTTGACAGTAATTCAGACTTGCTGTGAATGCCTTTTATCCAAGTCTTTTGTTTCATCTTGTGGAAGTCACTGAGACTGATCCAGAGATGACAACTGAAATGACGTATTTTTGCTAGTTTTTATGCTACTAATGCTCAGAGACAAAAAACACATAGCTGCACTGAGCTTGTCTGCATTGTGCCCGTACGCTATGTGTAGTGCTTACATACGCATTAATTCATCATTCATTGCATATGCTTACATTACATTCATTCATTCATTCAACCTTTAGGTTGCATGCAGTCCACCCATGATTTGCACTCAGAATTACAGGAAGCTCAACAAGTGCTGAATTGTGGGTGGGTCGACTGATACCAGAAGCAGCCATCTTTATGCCCTATGGCAAGCATCAGTGGGAGCCTTCCACTCTGCTCCCACACAAGATTTAGGCAATGCACCATAATAAGCCTGCTCACAACTGGAGATGATTACCCTATCCCGGCCNTCCAGTAGCTGCACCCACGTTACATATGCTGCTGACTGCTTAAGAATGTCCAAGATAGGGACTAAACATGGCAAAAGCCCAACACAAAGCCCAATATCTACCAAATAATTATAATACTGACATACCATGTGGGGATAAAAAGCCAAAATAAAATATCCCCCTCTTCAAAAATAAACCCAAACCCATACCTATATATGTCTATGCTTAATCTGGAGATCCAATAAAAGATATGTAATGAGAAACAAATATTTGACACTTTATTCTTAATCCTTTGATATGTTGTGGTTTCTAATAATGCGTTTTCCGTAATTTATAATTCTTCCCAGCTGACTGTGAACCAATCATAGCATTTCCTTGCCAAATATCATGCATTTCAGGCATACTTTCCAACCAAACATTTTTTTGTTTAATTAAAATGATAAATACCGGTATCTCTATAACTATATTCTATCCAATATTCTACTGCACATAACTTATTCTATTACACTATGGAAATAACCTGGGTTACAATATTCTGTCCCAGCATCCCATACTCAGAAGTCATACCTTGAAGTATGACCTATGTAAGTGTATCCATCTGTCATACAGGCAACATTTGGGTAAGTTTGCCTCTTGGTGGACAGACAGCGGGTGCCCCAGCCACAGATGCACACTGTAATGATATTTGTTAGTTTGTGGTGACATTCCTTCTGTGTTATGGCCAAGTGCCCATGACGCATTAGAAATGTCCATGAAACGCCAGTGTTAGGAGGTATGGCTTTATAATACATAGGCAAGATTACAATTATCGACCTTGCATGTGATCATTACCCAGACACACCAGCTGTACCCCAGAAGAGCCTAAGAGCAGACTGCTAGGAGAACAAAGGATGTTCTTTGGTACACAGATAAGTGAGCACAGTAATATCTCTGCCCATAAAGCTGCCGAGTAAATGATTAAATTAATAATTCAGGCAGATGTTACAAATACATTTAGCATTTAAATGAAGTGGCTAATATATCAACCACAGAATGGGAGACATATTACATTTAGATTCTGTACTAAATTATTTGCATTAGTGACCCTTATCACACATTAATTATTTTTATAAAATATTTCTTGCAAAATCATGATCCAGATTATCTTCACAGTAAGCAATGGATATAATATCTGTAGTATGTAATAATACGAAAAAATATACCCCTGAACATACCACATTCCAGCCAAGGTTATCGTATAGCTACAATATAGACTGCAGTGGAGTATACAAACTCTAATGTATGAGTAACATTTCAGGGGCTGATCCAAACCTGCACATTACAATACTACAGGTGTAAGAAATTTAGGGTTAGAGTTCTAAGTTGATATTTCCTATTTTCAACTATGAACTATATCTGTAGGTTATAATGAAAACTGTTCAGTATGTATCTGCTATAGGTAACAGCAAAGCATTTTCCCTAATTGTAAATTATTTTTATTATTTTATTAACTCTGCATTCTCCATTTTGTAACTAATATGTGTACAGTCCCATGGCATATGATTTAAATACTATATTTGTATTGTATTCAATATTTACAAAAGAAAGAAGGAAATGGGTCACATTTACAAGAGTGCTCACTCACAAATTACTTTACTGAGAACAGTGTAAGCATGCTTGGGATAAATATAAGGGTATTCAAACAAAATAGTGAATAAAATTAGGTTCATATAGTTTTAAATACACAATGGGGCAGACTGGAAGGGCCATGTGGCTCTTATCTGCCGTCACTTTCTTTCTATGTTTCTATGATTGTGCATTATTATTATTATTAATAATGTTTATTTATAAGGTGATACATAGTTTCTGCAGCGCTGTAAATAGTAAATATATACACATCATGGGGTACAATGTAATGGTGTTCAATAACAAACATGCAATACATATATAGCATGGGGGTACAATGACACAGCATACAGTAACAATGGCTTGTTCTGGACATATGGATATTGAATGCACAGCCACCTTATAGACGTCAGCTGATGTTATGAAGTGAACGATATTTGTTAATAATGTTTCATTTGTCAAATTATCTTTACACAAATGAACACAATATAGGGTTGTATCCTATGTTCTCTTTTCCCCTATGCATATGAATTCATCATCATGTTACCCAATCCCTATCCGGTTGATACTCCTGACACCTTCCGACAGAGGAGCGAGCATGCTTGGGATTTGAATGTGCCTTATAGGCTCATTCCCTTCCATACTGCTGCCATGTATACACACAGGAGTCCAGATAATATATAATAATTGAAATAATTGGAACAAGACAAAACAATAATATTCCATAATGATTAATAGTCACTATCGGCTTAGCAGAGAATCATGGCGGCCAACTGAAACAGCATGGGTGTTTTTGTGTCTAATAATTGTAACCTACTAGATTTAAACATTGCAAAGCTTTGGATGTCAGTTTGTGTGTTATGGGAGAACTCTTCAGGCAGATGGAAAGACAGACATACAAATAGATATAGCACCTAAATTTCCTTGAAAGGTTGCAATGTATATAGGGCATTCAGTTGTGTGTGTGTTCCAATGTCACAATGACGTCAGTAGTCTCACAGGAGATAGCTTATTACAAAATGTACACTACATTCTGTGTAATCACGCAATAGACACAGACACATGTGAAGCCAACATTCTACAAGATCTGCAGAAGCTATTTATGAGGCAGTCACTGGTGCAATGTGTATACGTGCTGGCAGCAGCGAGATCTATATGGCTATTATCTTAATCTTTTATTTATAAGACAACAACATATTTTGCTTGCAGGGATGAAAACAAGATATGAAAATAAACAGATGTAACAACAAATCAATAGTAGAATAATATAACCAACGCAAAATGTAATCTTAATTTAAGATAGCAATGTAGCTTTTAAACAAAGAGCGTGTATGTGCTGTGCTAAAGTAATAGAAAATGAATGTGACTGTATTTTCCGTAGCATCCCAGTGTTTGAGGTATCAGACTGTGAACGTCTTTAATTTTAGCCTGCAGCCATATAATGGAAGCTGGATTTATGTACTTTTACATATTTTAATCTTTAAAGGTTAATGCACCCTAGACCCCAGGCGTTATATGTGCTGTGCAGAGGTACGCAGATATTTGATTCTGTTTCTGTTTTTTCAATTTCTTTGTTTGGTTTGTCTGTTGCATCATTCTTTGCCCAATCTCTCTTAACATTGCAAATGCCAAGTCAGTTTGCATACTGTATGTGCGGATCAGTGGGACTATGCCTTCCCCATGTGCATAGGCTTTGGGCAAGTACTTAGACTGGAATATGTTCTCCGTTATATTACTGCACTAATGCGTTCCTCATGAACACCACAATGTGTATACACACAGCCAGCCCATCTTAAAGCTAATTCATGAACTCCACCACTCCACTCTATCTGCAGCCTCGATGGAGATTGTTCATTTAGGTTGTAGTAAAACTGTGTCGTATTTCAATAACTCAGAAACGAGCAAAATAATGCGTTTAAGGAAAGCATACAATTTAATTAGCAGACAATGAAAGCTTTCACACAAAACTAATTTGCATTGAAATAAATAGAAAAATGACTCGGCGCCAGGAAAAGTATTGGCACAATACAATCATCTGGGGCGGAAAAGTAAAGTAACAGGAATTGGTAAACATACAATTATACAACTATGTATTTTATGAATGTATTTGTAAATCAGTAACAATGCTTTGTGGACAGTGACCATGAGAGAACAGTGACACGATGGGGCCGATTCAATACCGCGAATGCGGGAAAAAGTGTTGCGCGCGCTATTTCCCGTCTATTTTAGGACTGAAAATTCTATGAGCCACGAAGTAAAAAGGGGCGAATTTTCCCCCTTATGCTGACAGTGTACGGGGTTGAATCGGCCCCAGTGACTGACTATTGTGATGCTGGCCATACACTACCAAGACCCATCAATGAGATACATTTCATGCACTAAATGCACATGTGATGTACATGAAATTGTCAGCGATTTACCTGAATCTTGCCTGCAGCAGCAAGATTATATGATCGCACCCAATATTGGCCTGGTGTATGGCCAGCATTAGTTTCACTTTGTCCTGTCACTTGAAACTGCACTACCACATAGAGAGGGAGAAAGGCACTATAACTTTACTCACTTACCAAAGCCAGACACTAATGGGTTAAACTGTTGTGACTAAATAGCTGCATAGACTGGTCCCTGCACCCTCCATATGCAGACCCTCCAACATTTTTATTGAAAACCTGGTAGTGTCTGCAATAGGGCTTGGGCTTGTCTCACCCAGTGGTGTGTCTATCATAGATTTGCACACATAATATTGTGTAAAATGAAAGCCAGACCACATTTTATACCTTATCATATATGCAGAGGGGGGCCCTGTCACAGTTACAGATCTGCGGGTTTCTATGCTATAGTGATCACATGCTGCAGGACTTGAAGGTGAGTATAGGAGGAGGGAACTGGTGGGCCAGCGCCAACTGGACCATTCCCATAAAAAACACTACTGTACTGGCTGAATAGGTACAGGTGGAGGCTGGAGCAGATATTTTCTTGCAGTGTTTTAATCAGATAATTGTGCAATCTACTGATTGTATAATGTGTATGCAAGGTCTATCAACAGTCTATATAAATTGGTTGCAAAGATATTGGCTGGTCTGTGTTTTTAAAAATCTGTCAAGAGTATTTCCATAATTATTGTGATTTTTCACACACTATAAAAATGTTGCTTTAAAGAAGAAAAATTTACGGACAATGGGCTTAAAGTCACAATGGGCCAGATCCAAGAAGCACATCATTTTGTGTACACACACAATGTACGCAATGGAGGCAGGTGAAGGGATGTAATTTGTACAGTAAGGTTTGGCTTCAGTTGCTAAACAGTCTTTTCTATTAGTATGTCACTAATACTTTTGTCATATATTACATTTAACTTCCTATGATTCATCAGAAAACAGCTCCAGGCACATATTATATAAAAGATCTAATTAAAGTATTTAAAACCCAAAAAGCCATTTGAGCATGTGTGATAAATCTACAAATATTACACAGTGAGGCCTCAGTCCAAATCTGCATAACTGCTGATGCGACATGATGAGGAAAGATTAGGTATAGAATGGAACAGTGAAAGCGATGAATGCTATGGATGTCCTTAATTGTAATCTATAAAGAACATATTTTTGTAAAACATATACTATATCTGTCAGAGACACAGTGCTCTGCCACCATATGAACGTAGAGGAAGAAAAAGTCAACATACATAATACAATAATAATAATAATACATCACAGATTTATAGATCAACAGCAAGAAATGATCGTAACCAGTGCGTTAATAAAAATAAATGAAAGTTGAGGTAGTCAGTATGTTAACAGGAGGGAATACAACTGTGTTACATTATGCTTGGCAAGTAGCCAGAAACATGCCATGGGGTTCCTGGGCACAACTCTGGGCAGACTGCCAGGAATATATGAGCTAGAACGTGGTTACCTAGAAAGGAAAACACTCAAGTGTGCATGTTTTATCATTTTATTTCTCCTGGAATCTTTGATTGCGTGCGTACAAGACACCTTTGCTTGTTTCTGTATTGTGGGTTGGCAGAAACGCACACATGCGTATAAGACTTATAGGTGCAAAGCTCATCTTATGATATCATATAATGTTTCCAGAAATGTACACATCAGCTGCATTCAATCAATTTATTATGAGTGCAATACATCACAATAATCAGTATAGGATAATTCATTGTATTCAATGTATCACACGTATTCACAATCTTAATAGATAAGCCTAATTGGTTATGGTAGAGTAACAAAGCTTTGAAAGGCATCTGTCATCAAGGCTTGAATCATGAAAAGCATTGTTGTTGTGCCCCCATTAGCTGGGTTTTACTGTTTATATTATGCCAAATAAACCAATATTCAGGCATCAGGTTAATCATTAATCAAACAGTATTGCCAGAATCTGGACTCAACACAACAATCATCCATATCCAGGTCTTTTTGCTTTGCTTTAAGGTGTACAGCTACTTTTCAATCTCCTGTGAAACTGAAGCTGTGAAACTGTGCTATATAATTTGTATGTTCTCTAAATGACAACACTTTCAACATAGGCCTTCAAAACCCACAACATAGCTTCATAGGGTTATATTTACTAAGCAGTAAAATTGCAGTGAGATTAAAAAGTGGGGATGTTGCCCATAGCAACCAATCAGATTCGAGTTCAAATTCTCCAGAGTGTAAAATGAAATTGAGGACTTGAATCTGATTGGTTGCTATAGGCAACATCCCCACTTTCCAATCTCACTGCAATCTCACCACTTAGTAAATATACCCCATAGCGTCAAGATCAATGAGTTCTCCTGGTCACCTGTGAATGGTACCGGTCCTGTTATGAATATCTAGTTTGATGTGTGGTAAGCATAATATTTTCATAGTGATGTCACATTGTGTGAATACCGTCTGCCTGTGAACATGTGTTAAACACCAATCAAGTTAAAATATCCTGTTTCATTTGTGATGAGAAAGTCTTCTGCTGAACAGTCTAAGCTCGGGATTTAGGCTCTCTGGACTACAACAATATCAATAACTCATTAAGATCCTTGGTGGAGTAACAAATGTGTGAGACTTAGAAGAGGGCATTGCATCACTGTAAAAACAGATAACATCATTGCTGATGGAAGTGCATTCTATCCTTTGCAGTGTTAGACTGTATCACTGTACAGACATACCCATCCCCCAGACTGCGTTACGCAGGACTCATGGATCTATTTAATTTGCTTTCAAAGCAATGCAGCACAAATCAGACTCTGAGAGAATATGATCTAGCAGTGCTCTGAGAATACAGCGGGCCACGTTTACTTTCCTCAGTGTCCCAAGGCAAACTGATACATAATTGAACAGGAATAAACCACAGTATGTATACATAAAAATGCTACAAGCCCACTCTAGTAACTCAAGCTTGTCCAGTTCTGATGATTGTAACAATATTGACACCTTACTAATGGATCAAGCACATTTACTGTTCCTGGCATTAATGATCAACATTTATCACATTTCTTACCTGCAGGAATTTTACAACATTTCCTGGTTTTCATTTAGTGTGAACCTGCCTTATTCTCTTCATTTCTTGTCAATTACAGAAATGTGCGTTAGATAATCATAACTAGAAAAGTGCTATTTAGTTTTTGTCAGTTTAATATTCTCCCATTAACTATATTTGATATGTGTGTGTTTTTGAAACATTATTATTAATAAAATGTATTTATAAGGCGCCACATAGTTTCCACAGCGGCGTACATAGTGAAAGTAAATACATTGCATGGGGTACAGTAGAATGGTATACAATACAATAACAGACATGAAATTGTGCACAGCATAAGGTATTGTAAATTGTGTACAGCATAAGGCTTATGGTACTATGCCATAACATGCAAACAGTACAAAACATGTAATACATACATAGTATGAGGGTACAGAATAATAGCTAAGAGGGTTGGGATGTATATAATGTATTACACTGGATAAAGACAGGAAGGAAGAAGATAACAGGGGGGTGAAGGTCCCTGCTCAATAGTGCTTACATCTTTAGCTTCTGCAAGTTACCTTGTTTAAATATATATTAAGATACAAATAAACAAAATCTAGGCTGAATGACAAAATTCAATTAGACACTTTCATTCTTTTCTACATTTTCCTAAGACAGGTAAAAGCTGTTTAATCATATGTTGAGGTGGTTCAATTATAAATAAATAAATAAATACTAGAGTAATATTAAACTTTATACTGCATATGCAGTCTTGATAACTAATGAAAAGTAAACTGCCCTGTGTAGCTCATAAATCCAATGACAGCACCTACATTTATTCCGCCACCAATCTTTTGAAGTGTATGTGAGCCTTACCGTTCCTTTGTGCGCATATCAAGAGGAAAGGGTAATATGGAGATATTCAGCAAATTAAAAATTGATTTCAAGATTTACATCAATGCAAATGTATTGCTCTTTGTTGGTGTAATTGCCATCTGTTTTTTTTTTCTTTGTTGAATGAAGTTCTTTCTATCATCCCCGCTGAGTATTTCATCTAAGAGTTTCTATTCCCTGAGCAGATGAAATGTGAAGGTCCCCTCATTAATCTGTAATCTCTAAGGAGTGAAACTCTACATTTCAATATCGTCCTATTTGCCTTCACTTACGTGAGTCTTGAAATGTCAGCTACATTAAATATCCTGGGTCATACCTTCAAAATGATGGAAATTGCTGATTACAGGGCTTATTAACAGAGTAACTTTCCTTAATGCCGTTACTACTCCATTTCACTTCAATGCTCTGGTGCAGAGTACCGTTCTGCAACTTAGCATTAACAGTATTGCCTAGCCCCGATAATGTCATATAACAAGATGTCTGAGTGCCGCATTTATAACATCCATGACACTAAAGCCTTCTACACACTTAAATTCCCTGCAGTTTCTGTCCTACAAGGTTTGCAAGACTCAAGCGATTTAATATGAACATATTCAAAACTTTTCCTCCAAATGTATTGGCAGTCTCTGTACAGTGAGCGTGCACTCCTTTCCCTTACCCTGAAACACGGCCAGCTCTGCACGCAAGGTTTAATGAGGTGTTTTCCGTTTCTATTTTCCTGAACTTGACATTTTTTAACATCATAATACTCGAAAAGGATGAATAGAAGGGGAGAAATAGGAACCCGTTCCTTTACAAAAATGTAGCAGCAGGTGTCATACAATTAATCATACGCACTTGTAAATATACGTCTGCCTTCTAGGTAATTGCATACGTTGTCAGCTGATAAGAATCTGCGTTGCTTTATGTTGCATTTAAGGTTATCACAAAAGCAATTTCGGTTATTTAGTGCATATTTCAGTTTCCAATTTTGTCCTAAACACAGCAGACTTTTAATTGTGTTTCTGTGCTCTTTTATACTTTTACTGTAAGCCGTAACAATTCATTATTTAGGGATAATGTTAATAGCCAGTTACTCGTTATAATGACTATATCCATAGGTTTTTCACTTTTTCCATCTGTGGATGACAGAACTTCAATTTTCCAAATGAACAATTGATCCATAAAGAACAGTAATTGTGCACACTTGTGTCTCTCACTCAGAGATAATGGCCTGGGAACAAATGGCATTTATTTATTTAAACTAACGCTATGTCAGGATCCTAGTTTTCTTACTCAGTGAATGAAACGATCTCAGTTGTCAAAGGATCCACTAAATAATACAATAAAATTACATTAAATTAAATAATAAAACTATACCGGAGAATTTTCGTTTTCACCTAATGTAATAAAAATAAGAGTTGGCAGCTAAAAGCAATCTATAAACAGTCCCTTCTCACTGTGGAAAATCCTCCATTGATGGTTATGGGTTCATTCTAACCTTACATTCCACCCAGTATCCATTTATATACTTTTACTAGTAATACACCAACATCTGGAACACGCGCATCCTGTGTGTACGAGAGAGAAGACTCCCCAGGCTGTAGAGGGTGTGCGGATAATATGTAAGGTTAATGTGATCATATCGAGGCTAGGCAATGCCAGAGACCCATGGCACAACAATTTCAACCTGTGATATTGTGTATGGCAGAGCTTAGGGGATGTTTTGGGCTATTAATGGTATCATTATTCATTATTCGTGTTTTATTTATTTCCACTGTCAAACACCTTTTCTAACCATTCCAAAGAGACAAATGCAACAGTTCTAGTAACTACTTATTACCCTGAGGAGCCATACACTTTATCTTAAAAGTCCCTTAGCTGATGTGTCACCAGGGCCCAAGGGAGTCAGCATGAAAGCCTTACTGCGGCTCTTGTATCCCCAAACCAGCTGTCAGTCAGCTGAGGCCATGCTCATCCACAATAAAACCAGTGAAGCCCATCACCCACCAAGGAGCAGAGTGCAATGGTTTGAAAAGCTTCAATAGCGCTACTTATTCAGCCACTTATGTTAAAATGTCAAAGTACCTAAGGATAAACTAACATGAAAGTCTTCTGGAAAGCCGTCTGATATCATTTATAGCCTCAGTTAATGTAACATCCTTTAAGGACCAGGCAAACAACTCAGTTTTTCTTTTATATCATTATATGCCATCTCTAATTAGAATTCACTCAACAAATATAATTAGAAAACTTTTGTTTCAGAGGTAACATAAACCGACAGAAAATGCCCACACTGGCAATAAAATAAAAGGTCTTCAAGAAGATAAAAAGTCTCCTGAGAGCATAATGTGTATTACCATTTAAACATTGGTACAATTACAATGAATATTGCATAAAAACGAATAAATCTAGAACTCCTCATTGAGGAATTGGCCAGACATTTCATTTTATGTTTATGGAGATTAGAATCCTTAATACACAATCTTAACAACAAATAGACACAGCACATGACAGAACATGATCATTGAGGTGTATATATATATATATGAGGTTGTTTCTATATGTCTATATAAATGTTGGGGGTTGTCTCATATATACATCTATATATATATATATATATATATATATATATATATATATATATATATACATACATACACACATAAATGTTACTTTATCTGTCTGCTTAGCGTTTAAAGCATTTGCTGTATATCAGAAACAGATCCTCTCCAATTAAGTATGTTATACACTCAAAAATATTTACTGATAGGTGAAGGAAATGTAGAGCATATCTTACTAAAGATTAGGATAAGTGAGTGGAATCGTCATATATGAACTAGAGAGGTAAATTACCCAGATTTACTCTACAACAAGACCTGCATACAACCTCATACACGTAACACAGATAATAAATCTGGTTCTTCAGGCAATGTAGTGCTGTGCCACTACTACCTTTGTCATTCTGTATAGAACAGTATAGGGCTACCTGATACGCTTCAGGGGAAAAACAAAATCAATGATACAGGCATTTGAAAAGACATTCATACTGACTTACATACTCACAGGTTTACAAAGGTGGGGCGGGGGTAAGCACTATTGGGAGGGGGGAGGTATGGCCATTTTACAGTATTGACATGTGCAATGCATGTTGTATTATCCAGACTTTTATATATATATATATATATATATATATATATATATATATATATATATATATAAAGAAAGAAAGGAGCTGTAGAACCTGTGACCCAAGGGAGCCTGTTGCCCATAGCTGGTATAAAACATCCCTCCAGCCATAGATCTTGGTGGACGTTGTTAATTACAATCAGCCTTGAACAGTCCATTAACACATATTATATAATAAACTGTGGCTTCCTTTATTTCTTACAAGGTCTGTAGTGGAATGTACATCTTTAACAAGGTTTGGATAATGGGTACATTTGTTGTTAGGCGTCGTGCAGGTGAAAGTAGTAGTAAACTTCTCTCACCTAAATTTGCCTTATATCACACAGCAACTACAGGGAACCTCAGGAGGTATCACAAATGCCATCTTTCCCAATAATGTATTGCAATATATATAATCATTACTGTCCCTCTCTAGAGTTGCTTTCACGGTCTTGCCCTGCATGCATTCATAACCTGTAAATAGACAGAAGGCTGTTGTTTTACAATACCTCCCATTACAATGTAGATAGCTTCCGACGCTTCACTACCCATCCTCCAGTGAGAGAAAATGAAAGGAAAGGCAATCGAAGGGTAGCAGTTTAATGATTTGTGCTCTCATTGATACCTTTCTGCATTTTAATTGTTAAGTGAATCCAGTAAAACATCTGTTCCTCCCCTTCCCGCACAACAGCTAAGTCTTCATTGCACTTGTCTTTATGTATTAGCTATTCCAGAATAGAGGATACATTTATTATAGAACAATGTCACTTGCACAATTTCCAGCACTTTTAAATGCAAATGACGACATAATCGTTCAAATCCGTAAACAGTTCATAGCGATGTCATGGTGAACTGACTTCAGATTACAATACAGTGAACAGTGCACACAGTACAATATATATAAACACTGTGTGCGATATTCTATACTGTCTGCTGAAATGCATATGTTGTACGGCTGAAGCAAGCGGTATGTTATAGAGAGATGTTTGCACACTTTCAATGTTAACCAACAAACCTTGATACAAACATGAGCAATAGTGGGTTAAATCAAGATTACTGCATTGGTTAACCGGGAGAATTAAGAGTGTACTGCACTATGCAGATTCCCACCATGCATACAGGAATCTGCAACACTTAAGCTTAAGGTATATCCCTTATTTAAAATCAGGGCAGTAATAAATACTGGAAAGCCTGATAGTATTTAAGAACTCAAGGCACGGCCCACCGTACACTATGTAAGCACACCGCTTCTTCACACCAACAGAGACCTGTTACAGAGGGCTAGATCTAATGGAACCAAATACGCAATGGACCCCTATAATGTGTTCATGCGCATTCTATTTTGGGAACATCTTAGTGTATGGGAGATAAGTCTGGTCTTAGTCCAGTGTGCGGTTCTCCCAGGACTATATTAATTTCCAATGAAATAATCAATTCCCAAAATTCTTAATTAGAAACACCAATACGAGTACAATTCGACATGAATGTGTACACATTTATCGGTACGTTTTTGAAATATTCTGTATTTGCTGTAATACACTGTGTGGCAAATCTGTTCTGAATTCCTGCAGAATAATCACATGTAAAGAGCACTAGGGTTAATATCATAGGAACTGCACAGTGCATGCCGGTTTAGCACAAAGGAATGAGAAACCCCTGAGCATGATATATTTATAATTTACTTAATAATGCTGTTCTAGCGTTTACCACAGTAACCCGTGAATAACTGAGAAATGAATGCTGCAGTCATAATCGCTTCTCTTTGTGTTATGAAGTGTCCAGATAACTAGATCTTCCCAAAGTAAAAGCCTGTCATATATGAATGTCATTTTGGCCCCCGATTAAAACTCTTACCAAATGTTGTTTCTATTTCAAAATAAATACTAAAAAAGAAAGAGCAGATATAGACAGTGTTATTATACCTACCCTGGTAATGATCTCAGCAGCTTGGCATCCTCCAGAAATAAAGCTAATAGTGAAATCAACCATTTTGGGGAATGAATGCAGTATCGCAGCCAAATGTAAAACATATGCCATAAATAAAGGCCATCAACTGAACATTCAGATTATACTGTATTGCAGAGTAAGATGGTGGACATATCACTATATTATAGCTGCACTGTCATCTACTATAAAAGAATCCAGGGGCCCGTGTATCTTGGTGTTGAGTGACTGCAGCTGGCTGGGAACTTTCAGCCTGGAAGGCAAAGCGAAGCAAGAGTCCCTGGATGTTACCCACACACTTCCATACAGTGAATGGCTGTCAGTGCTCTGATTGGTAGATAGCTCCGGACTTTCCCCGATCAGCATACGGAGAGGAAGTCACGTTTGGCAGCCGGTGGGGGGAAAGTAAATCATCATCCCATAATTTCAGCCTGCACCAACAGTGGAATTTACCAGATGACACCAACCTTCCCCCCCCCCCCATTATAAACCATTTTAAATAATCATAATAAAACAAAAGTGGGTAATCACAACCAGTTTGGGTGGTTAAAAGGGCCCGAACTGCAGGTTACAATCTATAGGACACTGAAATTGATAGATATTAATGGACTGGATCCAGACTCAATAATGTCAGTCAGTATATGCATTCCGTCTCCGCATGTTTGAACTGGGTTTCAGATTGCACAGCACATGCTCAGAATACTTACACAGCAGGAGATTGGTCAACCTGGTCTGGTTTCCATACGCACAGCTTTCCATTTGTGGGGGCATGACTTACCTTCATGTGTGCAGTGTTAGCCTGGGTGGACAGGGAGGGTCATTTAAATTGTATAGCGTGGACTCTGCTGAGGGCTTGGCATCTGGACCTTATTTAGTCCGACCCTCTGCTGCATAGGTCCACGTGCGCAAGACTTAAGCGGGGGGGGCCATCAAGAAGTTAGAAGTGCTTTGTTTTGTGTTTGGATGGAAAGCTTCTTAAGTCCAAATAAGTGTTATATACGACACAATGGACCACTCAGGTGGTATGGTAAAAGGGCTCAGTGCTCATACATACCCATATAAAGTAACTTTAGTAGTAATTTTAGTATGAAAAGCATGGACATATGTGTTAATTATGTAATACAAAATAACAATGGCTAGCAAATGGTTCAGAAGTAAGATGAGAACATTTGGTAAGCTTATGTGAAGTGGGGAGTTTTAATGTATGTATATATATATGTAAGTATATCAATTAAGCATGTACACAACTACTGCATTCAACTCCATTGGTAAAAATGCCACTATTGTGTCAAGCATGCCATATGAAACTTCTAAAGCCATACAAAGAGAAGTATGACATTTAAAAATAAACATGAAAATCCATATTTTAATATATAATTTAAGTAGAATTATATATATATAGCATTAGGTCCTAACTTTGCTAACCACTCCTCTCACACTAACAGACGTCTGACAGACACATCCTAGCCACGTTTTATCATATAATGGCATGCCTACCCTGTACAATATAATGCCAAATCACACTCAACTGCCAGTGCAACCCGGTCACTCTGTTAGAAGTTGTTAGGAGTGGCAAAAATGGAACGTGTACACATGCCCAGAACATAAAAGCACAAGAGCTTAAAAGATAAAATGACAGCATGCACAATATAACCCACAGACGTCTAAATCAAAGGCATCCCTCAGCTGCCGCCATTACAAATATTAGCAGACGTAAAAGCAAATAAACACCATGAAATGAATGACAGCAGCTGGGTAGAGATGTCCATTGCAATGTAATTGTGTGACATGACTGCAGACTAGTTGGATAAGTGAGGGGTTCGGCGCTGCAGATGTTCAGAAATGACTGTCAAGAAAGCTGCGCAGTATAATATCTAATACAGAAACCTCTTCCCCCCTGAAGATGATTGTCCAGGTAATAACAGTAAATGCAGATTGGGAGCAGGAATTTTGAAATACATCATAAGCATAGGAGCAAATGCGGTTTTATGACAAAGCCATATGCATGGCTAAAGTCCAGGGGATTTTTTGGATATCTTAAAGGCAATAGCTGAGATTCGGCTGGAATAGCATTTACAATGTTTTAAAATTTCTACTTAAAGGCTGATTACTCAGATCAATCCTAACACGTTTAAATCAGATGATTTACTGTATATTAATGAGCGACATTACGAATGGCCCATACCTGGCGAAAGTTTTCCATTTGTTACTGACATATCCATATACTTCAGTGATATTTTCTAATGTACTTAGCAAGGGAACATTAGACAGGTTCCAGATACACCACAATACCTCATTTATGAAGAAAACATTTATAGAAGCTGCACTGGGTCGTATAATGAACTTCCAAACTTCTCGCTCACCACAATGAGATTTACAGCGTATAATGGTGCAAAACAGATGCTCTGATTAGGCAGTAAATATAGTGTTATTGAGTGTAGTACAAGGTCATACGTATTCATTATACTGGCTTAGAACAATGGGGAAAGAGATTATTTAAACGTACAGTATTACAAATAAGTTGTTCTATTTAATGTGAGATTAGTGATTGGAAAGTGTTTCTTTCACTAATGAAATCATAGTTTTAGCCATTAAACTCGTTCGGAAATGTCATTACTGCTGCAACACAAAGTTCTAACATCACATGGAGTCTCAGAGGGGATTAGGTCACTGCACTGAATCCCGCGGAACAGTAAGTGAAACATACAGAATACAGCGGAGGTCAATAAAGTTAGAAGACATTATACTACAAACAGAATGCTGCAGCAAATATTATACAGGTATACGCTGGTGTCCATACACTAAGTACAACGGTGATTTATGGTGGTAATATGGCTTCTGCAGAAAAACAAAAGATCATGGAACCCTGATAGCATTATAATATATGCAGTACAAGAGGCTGTCATCTCCATTTGCATTTTCTCATCATATAGGTCTTGCCTGTCTTTAATATCTTTTCTTGGAAAATGGTTGTAGATAATGTAGATATAAATGTCGCATTTACTTAAATAGGTAGTTAGTATATTAGTACAAATGAGAATACATATATTAGTATACTTTGTACCTATTTATTCTATTCATAAATCCTCTTTGACGACCTCATGCGCTTAGATGTTGGCTTTGTTTGCCCCATTTACCAGCTTTTATGAAGGAGAAGTCATTTGCCCAGAACTTGGACAGAAAGAGAAGTGAGCGCATTGTAGCTAATTACTCAACTGGCACCAAAAAAAGAGAATTTTGATTTAAACCTATGTAACAGGAAAAGGAGTAGAAGGTTATACATTTTGGAGCATAATTTGCTTTGCTTATTACATCTGTCACATTATAAATCTAGGGGGGAATTCACAAAATGACGAATTCTGCAGAGAATTCTTTTCGTCAGCGTTCGTCAGTGATATAAATTCGTCAATGACTGGTGATGTATAGTATTCAGTAAGTGACAAATTGTATTGACGATAAAAATTCACTGACGAATGCTGACGAAATCCACTGACGAAAAAACAGCTATTCGGCAGGTGAAATTGCACTAAACTGACG
>JABWIB010000024.1:31766-51986 GCA_016617825.1 Platyplectrum ornatum | reverse complement strand
TATATATATATATATATATATATATATATATATATATAGGACCGACGCGCCCATTAGGCGAACTTAGGCTTGCGCCTAGGGCGGCAGGCCAGCCAGCCAGCAGGGCTCGAAGTGGGGGTGTATACAGGGGTCGAAGTGGGAGTGTATACGGAGTATGCCATACAGGTGCTTCTCCCACTGATGTCATTAAAAAACTACAAATCTCCATCCAATTACTTCTATTAAATTCTATGTTTCCATACCGCCACTTCTAAATGTCCATACCCCCACTTCTAAATGTCCACTTCGACCACTGTATCTTCACATGCCAAAGACATACAAGTAGGTTAATTGGCAGCTGACTAAATTGTTCCTAGTGTATGTGTAATTGTACCTATTTATCAATCCCTCAATCTCCTTTAGATTGTAAGCTTACGGACAGGCTTCCCCCCATCCCCCATCCCATTCTATCTGTCTGTGTTCCCCATTGTATTGGCGATGCAGACACTTTATAAGGCCTAATAAATAGGCATAAATAATAAATAACTTAACGTAGTATTGACTTCCTCACAAGTCAATAGTACATACGTATATATATAGTACGTATGCAGGGAGATACTGGCCAGTGTTACTGTTACACTGCTATAAGATTAGGAAAACATCATCTCTTTAAGAAACATCATCTCACCACTCTCATTCAGCGTGGTTTTGCCCACTCGTGAGTAGTAAGTAGATGTGATGATGCGAGTCCATACTTTACATAAAGGTAATATCTCAGTTAATATCTTTCTAATTGCTGGCAGACAAGCCTGTGATACACAATATCTGCATTACCACCTGCTTTATGAACCATTTCTTTATAACCTTAAAGGATATTTAACGGGAAAGAGAAAGTTGCTGAAATTCATATTTTCTCCATTGTATATCTGCCACGCGGCTGTACTTTAATAAATGACCAGCAGCACATCGAAGCTATTCATATGCCGGGCCTTACTAAATGCTTGATGTGTCTGTGCTTCTCAATGTCTTACTTAAGTAATCCCAGGAGCTCAAGGTTGAAAGAACCACACAAATAAAACAACTGTTTTACAACAATAATGAAACAAAATAGATATTGCCTCTCAGTGATTGCTCGGAAGCTGCACTTAAGCGACGAGATATATGCCACAATTTTTTATATCCTTCTGCCGAAACAAAGGGCTGAGAGAACAGGATGCCGTCGCTATCAGTGAAAAATGGCACTTGTCGTACGGACCAACAGGAGTCATAAAAAACCTATTATAGCTTCAAATATTTATCTCACTACTTTGTTCCTTACAGCGCCAACATATTCATTTTACCAAATAAATGGAACATTTCAAAGTAACTTTTGGGGTGGTGTTAATGTGTTTCTTTTCTATCTGTGTGCTTTAATTCGGTAATGTATAACATAATAAGCAAGTCACATCTCTAGCAGGAATTGCTGGGGGATGTATACTGCTGCTGCCTTTTATAAAGGACAAATTGAATGAATAAGTGTGATGTTCATGGGTTACAAGCAGGGCTGCTTTCCCCTTAGGCAGCACCATGCTAGCAGAGGTAGGAATGAGGTTCTCCCCTTGCCTCCTGGCCCTCAAACATGACTTTATTCCCATGTTATTGTGCTTCAGACACTGCCCATCTCTCAGCCATTGAAGGTGCACAGCTGACAAGTCCCTTCCACTCCTTACTGAAATCACTATCACTAAAGAATAACAGCAAGAGAGCTGTAAGAAGGGACATCAACTGGGGTGGTGGGGTGGCAAGGTAATGGACCACCTCCATTCATAACCCACAAAAAAAACGACTGAACTATGCAGGAGATTGTTAGTTAGTTAGTTTCTCCATAGTGACAGCTTAGTGCATGATATTTCTGATGAATAGTAGAAGCAACAGAGGTGCTATCCGTGAGTATAGCAGCATCATAAACAGAGCCACAAGCTGTGGTGGGCCACCAATCTGATGCTCCCAAAGCCAACTCCCCCACCCCCGTCAGAAAGCCCAATTATTACTGGAACCTGGAGACCTTTCTATATTTTGCTGATTTCATGTAGTTAGAGATTGGCTTTTCCGACATATCAGTCTAAATTGAAGCAGGGCCGATACTACCATTAGGCAACCTTAGGAATCAGCCTAGAGTGACAGACCTGAGGGGGTGCCACAAAGGACCAATTAAACCCTATAAACAATGTTGCCTCTGTGGAGCAAATAGGTAAGCAAATTCCAGCTAGAAGGGTATTGATGATAGATAGAGATAAAGATAATAATACATATATAGATATAGATATATAACACATGCATACTTCATTGTTAAAGAAGGTTTAGTGGCAGTGAGAGGAGGTGCAACTTTACCTAGGGTGCCCAGAGACCTAGCAATGCCCCTGCATCCACTACACAAATAGGATTATATCAATTAAAAAGATTCTAATAAAATATAACTTAGAATTAATAACACAAGTCTAATAACAGTGTAACAGTAACGCTGGTCAGTATCTGTGTGCAACATGCAACAATAAAGCATTTTCCCTGCATGCAAACACTGACATTCATTTTACCTCCCCTGCAATTCAACATGGTTTTACCCATGAGAGTGTAACTCATGAGTGTAAGTCATGAGAGTGAAAAGCTGAATCTGGGCCTATGTGTTTTGAACAAGGCCATTTATTTAACACTAAACACATGTACTCTTAAAGGTAACATTTACAAAATTATATAACCCAGCACATTTTCGCACATTAGTTGTCCTTGAACATACCAGCAGCAACACTTCCCCAGACACCAGCTTCCAAATATACTGACGCTAATGTTGATATAACCTGTGTTTAGAATGGCCGGGGGAGTCTGTCTTGACTGAGTTCTCTGAAAAAAGGTGTCACAAATGCATTATGTACTTGGATTTAGGAACATGGATTTTATTTACTTGTGTCAACCTGAATACAAGCTTGTTTATTAGTATACTGGTGACAGACACTGTACTGGTAATAATGCACTATATACTAGTAGTCACAATTTCCTGGTACCTCTAAAGCTCTTGTAGATATAGGAAAAATAAAAATGATTTTTCTTGATCAAAAAAAATAAAAATGTTAAAAATGTTTTACAATTCAACTTCTATGTAGAATTAGAAGGGTGTACAAGAAAACTACTAAAATNACATACATTTAAATAGCCACCATGCACTATATGAAGAGAATATGTTCAAGAAAATAAAATTGTTATGCTATCATAAAATGTATATAAAATAATATAGAAAGCTAAGGCACTTTGGTGATTGGTGTAAGGTGTGTGGAGTAATCATACTCTGGCCTTCTGGTCTTATTTTTCTCAAAATGCAGTTCAGGGTATACTGTAATACAAATTTTATGTCAAGTATACTCCATATAAGAAAATGTTTGGCTTACAAGGTCAGGTGCCTGGATGCCATACAATATTATCTGTTATCTAGAAACATGCCACAATCAGCTTCAATAGACCCTAGTCAAAGAAGAGGAGGACATTGTATACCTGACATAGAAGAACAGCATCATAATCACATTAATTCTCAGCAGTCATCTCTGTACTGCCGGGTAAAATATAATTACTTCAGAAACATGATGTATGGCTTTTATATCAAGGTTATTTCTTCCAAACTTTATGTAATTATATTTACATCAATAAGTATTTTATTAAAAGCACAGTCTACTAATGTCTGATGAGCAAGACATTTGGAGCTGTGCTCTGCTTGCAAAACCATGGGGGAATAGTTATACTGTGTTTTTTGTTCCCAATCATAATGCTGCCACTATTGTTTGTCTAAAGTTTACATCTAGGTTCCTATGCTGGGTCTAAGCAAACAGTGTAAAAAATAAAATATACGTACCATGTGTTCTTTAAATCTGTATGTCCCTTTTTTCCAAAATCCCTAAACATCAGAGATCTGGACAAGGTACCATATAAAGTGAGTATATACTATTGACTTCTTCACTTGGTCAAATGGTGTCTTTTCCTTTCAAATCAAAGACCTATAATTGGATTGTCTGGATAGCATTGGGGATCATATACACTTGCCTTCTATCAGCAGTTATAAATTGCATATATACACGAATACAAGGCATCTGAACATATACCAGGAGAAATGCGTCAGTTTATATTTATTGGAGAACCTATATTAACTCTATGGAATCCAATGGCAATCAGCCATAGATAAAGACATGAGATACTTCACAACACCGGTCTAATTGTAGTCCAATTACATTCATTTGTGTTGAAAAGCCAAGACATTACTCATCAAACCTGAAGTTTGTAGGCTGTGCAGACTGTGAGCAAAGAGCAATATTATAACTATTTATCACCGAAACAAATAGGTTATTATCTTAGCTAAACATAGCGTTTACCATGTCATGTTACTTAAAGAGCATAAAAAGAAAGTCTGACCACGATACATTGATTTAGCTGGAATTACACTTATTCTTCTGTCTGCATTATCGAACATGATAGTTAGTTCTACAATGTAAGTGCTACCAACATTTGTTCTTGTCAGGTCTCATTATGCCAATGTTCTTTATCAATACTTTGCTCCAGCCAATTTACACCTGCTGTCTCACCAGGGACCCCATTTAACCTTTTTAAGCTCTCAACAGAAGAGCTTTTGAAGCTGCATTAAGTAGAGAGACCTCCCTTTCGAAGTCTTTCTGGCAGACATTCAAGCTGTCGGTACCCTGTAAATGACCTCCCGTCTCATAGAAAATCCTTAGTCTTTGCAGCAATGTGACTTCAGGAGAGTAAAATTATAGCCAAACACCATTTTGTGTTTTTAAGAGCTGATCGTACGATATGCTATTATGTAGCAATCTATTGAGAAACAAGGAATAAACAGCAACTCCTGCGACTACATCTATTCAGAATAGAAAGCAATCATTACAACGTCCTGCTGCTAAGATCATTAATATAATTCCTTCATTTACAGAAGTATTTAGAAAGGAAAAAATTATATTCTTCAATCCAACAGTCTGGCAAAGAAAGCAGACTACAATTCTGTCACAATGTACTATAATTAACACAGAATTAAAAGCTGAGCATATGAACTGCTTGGATTGTGCTCTTTCATGTGTTAAAGCAATTGCAGAAAACTNTAGTGTCGCATATTTTTATGGCAATAAAAATAATTGTGTTGGCAAACCATCTATACTTAATACAGCAAATCAATGCAGTCTACACATTATTATTTCTTTTTAATGCAATTGCACAACATGCTAATTGGCAGACATTTTATATACCTACAGTAAGTGAGTTAAATGTTTTTAAATCGTATATGTATGTTGATTGTGCTGCCGCCATTTCTGTACATACACCATTATATCTCAATTCAAGATTCCCACAAACGTGCTTGCGATTCACCGGTATATAATTAGCAGCCTTACGGACGCTTAGATCTCTGATAAAGAACACTTCACTTGTGTAGCTTGAGTGAACGTACATGAAGTTCAAAACTGCCTTGGATTCATTGAGCTGATCGATGAATGAGTATATGACTGGACAGTCTCTGTGTTTCTGTGTGTGTATTAGGAAAAAGAGCATAATGTATATACAAAACACTGAGTGACTGTATGTTCTAGTTATTATTATATATTATGGAATTTCACTAACATATCAGAACAGACCATCGCCACATCACAAAACAATATAACCTTTTTGTTAATTTCTGTAGCCATAATCTAAAGCAAGTGACATGAAGCGACTGATGCCTGTGCAGACCTCGAAGATGTTAGCACAAACATTTGGTATATTGACAATTTTATATAGACAATTGTTTTAGTACACACATTATAACACCTACTCCCTCCAACATGGACCATTCCAACTTGTACAAAATACTCTGTTCCTGAGCTCATATGAGGGGTATTGTCAGTCCATCAGCAACACCATATAACACAGTCCACCCGACTCACTGGTGCTGCAAACTATGAGGGCCTGGATTTACTTACACTGACGTGTCCATCGTGGTCTCACAATCGTCTACAAAATTATCGCAGTCATCAGAGCTCGGAGTCAGCCGAGGACCCAGCGCATGTGCAGCTAGTTACAGAAGTCAGTTCTGGTCCAATTTCTAATTTCTAAGTCCAAAAATGAAAATGACTGTGTATGCGCCAGGGCTTCTGTGACCTGGTTGTCGCCTGGGTCAGGTAAGTTTACTTTACTCTATTTTTATTTTTTAAAGGAGATCGTTCAGTGGTGTCCATTGTTTATATGAACAACGAAACCACAGTTTTTCTCAAGTTTGATTTTTCCTTAACAATTATTTACTTTTCATGTGAACTCCCCTTTCCTCTCCCAAACAACAGCTATTAGGGGGAGGAAAAGTAACATTCATGGGGAGATCACAGGAAAAGCTCATAGAATGGCATCTAAAAATGGCGTCATTTTACTCCAAGAGCAGAGTATAAATACCACGTGCCGGCCTCAATGTGAAGAGTGGGTTGGTCAGTCTATGCAATATTGACACAGATCACCATGGATACAGCACTTTTCAATGAAAATCCATGCTTTTTAAATACTAAGAAATCCATTTCCATGAGATAATGCCTGTTTTCAGTATATATATATATATATATATATATATATATATATATTTATTTTCCATCTTAATAAATATAGCATAAGGACAGGGTTGCAGACTCTCCCAGAATTTCCAGGAGCCTCCCGGAACTCGGACTTTGATCCCAGAATCCTGGTAGACCAGGTAAACCTCCCAAATTAGAAAATGTTCACTTTCTGCCATCCGAGATCTCCCGGAAAGCAGAACGTTTACATCGGCACCCCTGCATAAGGGTGGTTTCAAAAGTTTATGTGTATTCAAAGTATCCACTCAAAAACAGGAACCAATGTTTAGGACTAAACAATGTTTTGACACCAAGAACAATGTCCTTCCAATGTCCCATTTCTCAATCCACCCACTGATTAAATGTATCCAACTGTGTAAAGCTATTAGATGGTAATAATGATTGAATAAAGGAACGACACATTCTAGTAGCACTTTAAGGAATGCACACCCTCACAGTGTGCACGGCTTCCAAACAAGGCCCATGTCTGGACTGCTAATGGCATGACATTCATAGACAGAGTTAATTGCAGAATGCAGAAAAAGCTCAAAAAACACTGCAGCCAAACTGATTCCAAAGACTGACAAGAATTATAGCATATTAACAGGTGCTGTCAGGAACTGTTATTCATAATGACGGCAACAATGAGAGAGAAATGGCAACAGCGCTGTTTAATCACTACTTTCAATAATGGATAACTACCACCTGCTGTGTGTTGTGACAAGTCTCCGGCTGAGAGTACGCACTCCATGAATTTTACGCAATCTGCATTGTATATGCTGGCGCTAAGGAACAATAAAGAACACTGACACATTCCTGGAATAAAAGGAAATCTCACAAGCACTGCAGTTACTTTAATGTATACCACTGCCGAACATTGTACACTGCGATCCCCGACACACGAAAATAAATAGATTGCTGATTTAAACAGCTTATTTTCTCCCTCATTCCATAAAATATATAGTTCATGTTACCATATTGATTGGTTGTTAAGCAAATCCACAGGAAAACATTCTTAATAGGATACTGGGATTTTGTGACAAAACACACAAAGGAAGACATAGGAATTCCTGAGAGGATAATTTACCTTAGAGACTAGATATAGGGGTATATTTACTAAGCAGGGAATTTGCTGGGGAATTGAAAAGTGGGGAAGTTGCCCATAGCAACCAATCAGATTCGAGCTTACATTCTCCAGTATGTAAAATGAAACTGAGAGCTCGAATCTGGTTGCTATGGGCAACTTCCCCACTTTTCAATTCCCCAGCAAATTCCCTGCTTAGTAAATATACCCCATAAACATAACAAAAGAGCGTTAGCTTGTGAGCCTGGTATCTTCTTCAGGTCATATTAATCAGTTTTGTACAATATAATATGCTGGTGCGAAACATACCTCAAAAACGTGTCCCGATTTTAGCAGGACAGTCCCGCTTTTGCGAGACTGTCCCGCTGTCCTGCCTGCCTAGGGGACAAACTGCTAGGCATTAATGTGTTTCTTTTAACATTATGGAAATATATATCATTTGGGGAGTATATGGCTATTTATCTTATGAAATGACTGACATAACAGTAATGCTTGGCAGGTCTTCTAATCTAGTTGTGAATAGACTAATCCATTAACAATATGCAGAACTGCACTTCAGGAATTAACCTATTGTACACAATTAAAAATAATACTATGTATTTGTTTTGACCTGCAGAAGTATGGCAGGCAGCCCTCGTGACCTTGTCAACCATATGACTTCCCTGATTCCTTGATTGTAGAGATATACAAGAGGTTGATTGGAAGAGCAGAGGGATGCAATAAGGGAGAATGTGACTAGAGACATACAATAGTGTTGAAGGGATTGCTAGATACAAACAATGGGGGAGAAGAAATGGCTAAAGACATACAAGAGGGAGAAGGGTCGGTTAGAGTGACACACAAAAGAGAGAAATAAGANGAATGGAGACATACAAAGGAGGAGAAAGGATGGCTGGAGACACACAGAGGTGGAAAAAATGGATGGAGATATACAAAGGTGATAAGCATAATGGCTGGAAAAGAAATGGTTAGAAAAGGGAAAGATGGATACATACTACAAGGGGGAGAAGGAATGACTAGAGAAATACAAGTGGGGATGGAGACATACAAGAAAAGGTGGTGGCTAAAGTCATATAATGGGGAGGTTGGCTGGACACATACAAGGACTAACATTTTTTTTTATTTACATTAAACTATGTAAATGTCAATACATTTAGGATGTACATATGATATTGTAATTTAAGGGTGTCATTGAATTTAAAGGTGTAACTAATGTTGTTATATTATGTCACTGAGTGACACCAACCTTACTTATACTCAACCACATGGCCTGCAATGTATACTGAGCAACTGTGATAAAAACATTCCCATTTCTTTCTATACACATTTTCTAAACATATACATATCAATCATATCACACAGAAGATATTTTACAGTAAAATGTGAATTTTTNAAAAAAAAATAATTTATTGTAAACATGTTTCCTCATTTTATTGCCAAATTTCTTAGTGTTCTTAGAATTCATATTATTTATACCTACAAAAAGATCAACACAATGCAATCCATTTATACAATTAGAAAATTTCAAAACCAACAAACACAAAGTAAATATGAAAACAAAACTTGATAAATGTGGTCTTGAGTCGGGAGTATTTGTTGTTCCTTTTTGTACTAATTACAGTTTTAAGCTAATTATTTTTCCTGCTTTGTACCCATACTGAGCTCAATATATGCCATGTTCTCTGTGTCATCGGAATGCATGCTGTGATAAACAATTATTGCACAAGCCTTGGCTTTACACCAGTGATGGCCTGCCCGTGCACCGGGGTCCTCATGTTCTCGATCGGAGCTAACTCTCAGCTGAACAGGAAGGAAGACAAAACAGTTCTTACAGGTACCCTGTGCTTATGTGTACATGTCACATCAAACACTTCCTCTTCTGCTCCACCCCTTTTCATCATGTTTTTACCTATAATAATGCGGAAGTTAGGAAAACATTGGAAGTCTGGATCTAGCCCGTGGACATTGGACTGGATCCACACTTACACACTATTGAATTTAAGAGTAAAATTACAGGCAAAGTATAAGTGTCTGGAGATGATGTTTCCAGCACTCTCTAATAACAGTGTAACAGTAACGCTGGTCAGTATTCTCCCTGCATGCAAACACTGACATTCATTTTACCTCCCCTGCAATTCAACATGGTTTTACCCACTCGTAACTTTACCTTGTAAGCCTGGATTCAGTCCAGTCCATTGTTTTAATATGTCACATCCTTGCAATTCCAGATACCCCTGCCATTGTCTGGCTAGTACTGGTTACTATTGCATTAGTAGGCACTCACGTCATGGATCTGTAAAAGAGTCCTGAAGGAACTCACTTTCTGATGGCTGGACAATACAGTTCTCTGAAATCTGGACACAGACTTGATAGGCTACCAATTCTGATGTTATCTCTTACAAGCATGGTTAATGGAGCTGGAAGGCATAAATCCTGTATTTTTTTCTTTCCTTAACTTTTAGGTAAGAACTCATCTGCTTTGGAAAGGAACATTGGTAGCTTATGAGAAACTACATTTCTGAGATGATGATATCTTAGTACTTGAAATAACTAGTAATAATTATACCAACTGCAACAGCAATAAAAAGAAATATATTAAAATGTATGTTTTTATGAAATGCATTAGAATGACTTCTCTTTTTACTACATTGGCCCATAATGTTGCATATAGTACATTGCGGCATATATTTGGATGTTTGTACAATATGTAATGTTGTTTCTGAAAAAAGCTTATTTTTTCTTGTAAATGTATATCAGACTAAATTTTATTTAATACAATTGTATATTTTACTTTCCTGATATCATGAGAAAATGGAATTATCTCATTTATAACATTCAATAACGCTAGACATTTCAATTTCCATACCAAAAAAGCAAAACATAAATAGAATAACATATGATGAGTGGCTTAAAGAAAAGTAAATAATTATGTAAAAGCAAGTAACATTTCCACTATTCAAGGGAATAAAGACTATGTTAAATTGAATGCAAAATGATATAAAAGGAGTGAGAATACATTAAGAGAAATCATATTTGTCATTAAACATCTCGAAATCAATAGTCTAAAACATGCACTTCACCTAGCATTGTAACATTAATTCATTCCACATGCTGTGGGTACAGATTACCTTTTCTAAAAACCCAGGCAGTTTTCAAATAAATTACCCTAATGTCAAAACATCTGGGAGACAAAGCAGTTATTTCTCATGTGAGCAGTGAATTACATGAAATTTGTCGGCTCCCCTCTCAATCACATCCCATAGCCCTGAAGGGATGTGTCAAAGCAACACCAAGGAAAAAAAAGATATTTTAATACATAATGTAGGTATGAAAGCGGTGCAATTACATGTAAGGAACTTGGTCTGCTTGTGCTGATGTAATCTTACATTATATTATTCCAACCAGTATAATAGTATGCTTGCTCGTAAGGACCTCCAGGCCAAAGAGACGTGTCTTAGAAATTCCTGCACTTCAATGTACACATCTGGCATTAGATGTGAAAATGAAATCTATCCTTAACTTTTTTTTAATGAGGAAACAACGCATGCATTGTATACAACTCCATTTACATACATTTTACATAACTGTAACAATCTAACAATACACCATGTTGCACTGTGCTTACACTATTCATATATACCCTGGACGATGATATAACCTCATATATCTCAGGGATGGTGTAAGCCATAGGTCACTTTCAATGTGAAACATAAAAATAATAAAATGTTGTTTAATTTATAATATACAATGTGTATTAAATAATAATATGTTATTCGTAATCAAATAAATATATACTGTATGTACTTTTTTTTTTTTTATAAAATGCCAGGATAGTGCTATATTACTACTCTGGGACTGCAAAAATGGTTAAATAGGTTGGTAAACATTGTAAATACAATCATTTAAAAACACCACTGAGACTGCGGCAATAGTGACTGCTGGGTAACTGTCTGCCCTCTTTTCCTGCACCCTATTCAGAGATGTTTTTGCAGAAACCTCTGGATTGGACGTGCCCTGTGTGCGCATCATGTAAAGATCACTTGCTAATTGCACATGGAAACACATTATTATCCCCAATGTTTGAAGCTCTGAGAAATATAAGCAGTTACAAAACAAAGTATTCATTGACCATTAATTCTGAGATTTGTTCCATTGGGTCCCAGCTGAAAATCTGGCTCCCAAACTCATAGCAGCAACCACCTGGTATGTATTATGTCTTTGTGGTGTTGTTGCTGTGTATAATAAGCTGTGTTTTATGATTTTGTTTTGTCTATGATGGGAAGGAAAAATGAGCCTTTTCTAAAAGCAAATGTTACATGTCCATTTCCAGTCATCAATGGTGAAGTTACGCCTATAGAAAACACATAGTATAAAGCAGTGGTCGAAGTGAAAGCTATGAAAACATAGAAATTAATATGTTTTTCTATTAAATCATTGGGAGAAGTGGCTGTATAGTATACCGCCGTATACACCCTACTTCGCGCCCTGGTATGAAGCGTACTCATCCAAAGTAATTCCATGTAAACAAGCAAATGGCTACAAATAAAATATACACATATCAGTGCTATGAAATGTCATACTGCTAGAGTACTTGCAGACCTGTATGCTCTGGCTTTATATGTTCTTCAACAGTGAAGTAAGAAGCCAATGTTAACTGGTCATGATAGAAACTGGAAACCAAAGGCTACAACTGTCTGTATATTAATGTACCAAGCGGTACTAAGGTATCACTTACATAAAACTTTTATGCAATGTTATAAAGCTCCTGATGCACATAAAAACAGGTTTAAAAACATTTCAGCTGATCTTTTTTCCCCTGGCACAGAATCAGGTCAGCTCATTTTCATAGAGATCATGGGAAAGTCCAATACTATGGAGTAAACCACGGCCTTAGAGTGGGCACTGTACCAGTTTTACAATTACATAAACATGGACATCCACACACCTCATACACCCCAGGGAACACAAATGTGTTATGAATGAAAGGAACGTGTCATGCACAGTCCACTGTCAGATTCATTAAGTATGGCGTAGCAGTATATAAAAATGTGTGAGTCAGGAAGTCTTTCAGCCACCACAAAGTAAAAGCATTACGGCTAAATAAAAGTAATAATGCAAACTTTGCACTTCTGGCAGGCCTGAATATAGTTTGTTGAAGCATGAATATACCTTTAGAAGTTATAAACTTTTATTTATATCATATCAGCTACACGTTGTGCTTTCACAAACTGCATATAAGGTGGAACAAGCCATACTGTAGAATGTGTTAAGAGCAAAGAGATACTATAAGAGATCATATTAATAATTGATTCTTACATTAATAATATTCCATTAAGACTACAATATTTAATGAAATATGCACTTTGGTTAAAATACAAATACAGAATCATTAGATTCTGAGCAGTATCTGAGAGGGAGTGCTGGCCTACAGAAGCTATATGGAGGCCTAGGGGTGCTCCATGGGTGAGTTAGCTCTCAATTTAAAAACCATATATGTCCCCCATAGATTAATATAGTTTATAATTGGTTTAATTGCTGTGTGCTCAGACATACATTCTATAAATTAATCAGAGCAACCACCATTGTGTGCATAGATACTATAATGATAACCCCATACCAACTTGCCCAATTGACCCAGTACCACCAGCAGAATGAGTTCCATTTCTAAGCTAGAAGTAAGAATGTACTTAAAACAATATTAATACGTTCTGCTTTGTACAGATATAGGATTTGGACATTCCATCAGAGAATTAGCAAACCATCATGCCCGACGACAAAATGAGAAAGCAGAAGAGAGACGATCCAGGAGTAAGCAATACAAGTACAACTTTTAGAGTTCCAGCAAAATAGTTGAAATGTAAATATACAATGAAAGTTGAAAAATGCTGAAAGAAAACCAAAGTATATGGGACCATATTGGGTATAAGCAGAGGAACAGATGAATTTGGAGATTTAAAGGTATGAGAAGAACATTATGGGTAATGTAGTGAATGATGATGAGCCATTTTAACACAGTTAACCTGGAAAATTTACATTTATATTTTTTGCACTCAATTAAATCTACAATGATGCTTATCTGATGTCAAAATATCTTAATACATTTCTACATATAAAAGCTTTATAAATTGCTGTTGTACTTGTTTTAAATATGCAAAGTAGCCATGTTCAAGTTACAAAGTCAAGGCTGAGCAGTCTGGCCATCATAGAAAGCAGCCTTTGTCTAATAAACGGAAACCACAATCACCAGCAATAACAATTAAGTCTGTAAAAAGCAGATTAATTTTCTGGCAAAAAAATCATAATTACGAGTAATTATCTGGGGCTAATGGGAAACTGCACATGTGTAATTACTAAGGTTTGCATCTCATTATTTGTAAAACCCTGTGCTTGCAAATTATTTTGTGTCAATATGAAAGTGGACTTACAAATGGAAAAGATATGGTACAAAAACCAAGACTCTCACCTTAATTTCCACTGGCGCAAATGGAGTTGCTCATATACACATAACCATGCATATTGGATCTTTGTACCGAATCCAAAGATCCAATATGCATGGTTATGTGTATAAGTGCTGAGCTCTGTTTATAAATACACAGCTAGGCTAGCAGCTCTCAGTAGTGATGAGGACTATCTTAAGTTTCCATTGGGTATAGCTATGATGCCCCCCCCCTTTTCCTCAAGGGCTCACAGAAGTTACACCACTGCCCAGTACATCTGTCAATTCCCATAACATCTATCTTGTCACTACATCCTTCCTTGTATTTATTGTAGCCACCACCTTAATTTCCACTGTTGCACTCTGAATTTTCCACTGTGCTTATATTGTAAAGTGTGATTTTGGACCAGATCAAAAAATCCATTCACGTTTTCTGACTCATGCAAGTGTAAAATGACAGCAGGTCCATTCCCATGCCTTTACTGTATACTGTAATTCTAAGTCCTCTCCACTTGTGGACACAACTCTTCCAACTAGAGATTGGAAGTTTTTTTCGACAGCAGATTGTATTCCAATCATATATTTATAACAAGAATATAAGGGAGCTAGGCAAAAGTTATTGCAAGGGTGATGATTGTACATGCCCCATAGTAAGAGGCCAAGTACTCAAAGATTGACTGCATCCTACCTTACATCTATTGTAATTTTTACTGACTGTCATTAACCAAGTTGTAAATATTGTACATTAATTGACAACAGATGCCTGTTTAACATGTATTCAGTGCATAGACTGGAATTACTGGACTCCTTGGGCCAGTCCTTGGTCAGGTCTTTATACCAGGCTCATTAATTAGATACCATTTGTAATTTGAAATCAGAGCCTCTCACAATTCCAGTTTATATGTATAGGGACATTATTGTTTGGTATCTAATTGAAACGCCCAGGAGGGTTTAAAGACTGGGCCCAATATACAATTTCAGTTTGAGAAAGTCATCCGCAAGAGATGAAATGCGTCGCAGTTTGATAGCAATTTCCAATCTTTTTGATTCATATATTAAGATTTGGATTGATACAAAGTTGCAATATCACCATAATAAACCAAGTACAAAAAACAAGCATATCTATATTTATAGCTTTTGAACATTCACAGGGACGTGATACTGCAGGACAAAAGGGCTGGCCACACTACTCTAAGGATCTGAATGCATGCCTGCAGACTATTTCGAGTTCGGTATAGAATTACAATTTACAATTAAGGAGTACTACCTCAGAGAGATCAGTAAAACTCATATGGCTGTCGAACACTGATCAAGTGACTAATGTATTTCAGTGATTATTGTGGATCAGTATATTTGAACAGAGTGTTTGAATTGCAATAGAATATTTCTGTATATATTTGAATGTGACATAGTCATGAATTTTATTATTAATATGAATTCATTTTTTTCCAAAAGAAATTTTATTGATTTATTTATTGGACACAAAGTTGAGAGTACTTTTCAGAGTATTTTAGGGAAAAGAGAAGAGTACAAAAATGAGCATACCACAGTACAATGTATCGGTAAGAGAGACAGTGGATAGCCAGAGGGGGATTGTCTATGACCTGCCGTAGCAGGGACCACAATGTGTGATGAAATGAGGCATACAGCAAATCCCTCCACCCTCCTCTCCGTATCTGCAAGGGCATCAACCCAATCCAATTTAAAGAGAAAATGTAGTTTGTCACGAAACAATGCAAATGGTGGATGTAAAGGGCTCATCCAGGTCTGCAGGATCCTTTTTACAGGCAGACATGCTGAGAATTAATTAATAATCCGCAGACCCTGGGACACCAGACCCAACACCGCCGGTTCTGCGATAAAAGGGACAGACGCTCGTAAATGAAATTTCACTAAACTTGGAGCCTAAAACATGGCAGCAAAGGGCACCCCAAAAGCAGTAGAGCATATCAGCTGAAAAAATTTCGGGCAACAGCTGGTGTTACTAGAGCCAATCCTCCACTGTCAGACCAGTGGTCAGTATGCATAATGGAGGAGTTTCATGAACATATCAAAGCTCCCCTAGAATAGGTAAAGGCTCCTAAGACATGTGAGCAGAGAAGAGTAGTAGCATGCTGTGTCCATTTCGCCATGCCAGATCGAACCACAGCATAATCATCAAGCGGTGACACCAGGAGTTTATATTGGTTAGCAATGGCTCTGGTGGTCATGGAGTCGACGGGAATTCAGTAATCGCTGCAGTAAACATAAGAAGCCTTCCCGATGTCGAATTAAAACTATTTTTAATAAGCTCAATGTGCACAATGATTTTATTCAACCAGTGCAAGTATAAGAAAACTATTTTTTATTTGAATTTGGTACAGGCCTGTACTGTGATTAATTCATGATAAATTGTTCTGGGTAGTGACCCTGTAATATCACAGCCGCAACCTGCCCATAAGGTGTTTTAACGCTGGTTAATTTATGTACTTTAAAGCCTTGATATGGAAAATGTGTTATTACATTTATAGCAAATGTTTTTGTTAATTTCAGGCAAGTCTGTGAATATAAGCAGCTAATATTTAAATGTACCTACACCTGTTCTGGTCAATAATTTTAATTGAAGCAAAGAATATGGGGGTACAGAAAAAAGGGAATGGTGTAAAGATGGGTGATGTACAGAGTATTTCCTTATTTTTTTGATGTACTGTAAAAAGATGGTGTAGAAGAAAACATGTATACTCTATACCTACTGTGCAATCAGATTACAATATGCCCAGCCATCGGTGTAGTTGGAAAAAATGTAATATACTTGAACAGTGTTTGTGTGAAAACAGCAAACTATGATAATATCTCACCACAAAAGAGGCACAGTTTGAAATGAACCATTTACAGTATATTAAAATCTCATGCTCCTCACACATTTCCCCCTGTGACAGGCAAGTCAATAAATGACTCTGCAACAGCAATCTGTGGGGCTGCAAAGACACACAACACTGCATAGGCTGGCACACAATGGGAATCCTTGAAGCAATTACTTGGTGTAAATAGTCATAAAAGTGTGGCGCTGCTATCCTGATCTAGAAGCAATTCTACTATCAAACGAACAAAGGCTGGCCGAATCTGTCAGTGCATGGAACAGTATTTGCCAGGAATGAATACTTCTGTTCTTCAGTCTTTTGTTGTAATACTTCCATTTAAATATGTTTAGAATCTTATTAAATTCAAATATCGCCAACACATATGGTTTATATATGGGAGCTCTGGTTAATGTGCAGTTGCCAAAAGCTAGCCACTGAGACACGTGGCCACGCAAACCAACAGACAGCTACTAATCCATGTATGTACTTTGTCTGTACCATAATATACAACCATTGGACAAATACCCCATATGCCCCTGCCATTATTGCCATTGCTAGTCCCTCATCACCTTTCTCTGTATCATACAAGGAACTGTTACTTTTACCAATAAGAAAATCAATAGCCTCATCTGTCATCGTAAACTAAAATGGCTGCAGCCTACCAGAGCAAATCCCTGAGAGAAATGCTAAAACAATCAGTGTAAATATTGTATGTGTATGGAATCAATTCCCCGTACATAATGAACCCTACATTTTTTATGTATGTTATGTTTTTCAACAATAGTACAANATGTTCTCGTCCTCTTACAGCAAACACATACCTATGGCTAGTGCATTACCTAAAAAAGATGGTAGCTGTTGCCTAGCGCTGGCAAGAGTCTATCTTCTAAACTATGGACTAATAATTTCCATTCAAATTGTATGCAGTAATATTATTCATCCCAAGAGAATTTTCTTTATTACATATAGGTAACCAGTACCATGAAATAATTTCCGTACCATCGGAGTACATGACATAGCATTCTTTTCAGTATGACATACTTCATTAAATACATTTCTAGGATAAGTCTGCAAAGATTCAATAAGGAGCTCTTTTTTTTTGGTTGGACACAAGGTCATGTTATATAAAGTAAAATGACCTTTTTTCATTTAAAGGTTGCAGTCTCCTCATGTGGTACCTAAGTAAATCCCCACTTCACTGTGACCTTAAAACAAATATCCCAAGGGTATGATCAAAAAGGTGCTAAGAATCAAAATGACGTTATTAAAACTATGCCCGGATATCTGTACATGCACATTCCAGGTAATATTGTTGACACATACAGTTTGCCAAGGCACTATAAAGCTGGCTATCCTAATTTTATATATAATGAATCACAAATATAACATTACATTTCACTTTACCCTTTGTTTAGAGTATGTGAAGACACGTGGTTGCGGAAGTGTTAAGCTGGAGATGTTAATACATTTGTATCCCATAATGTTCTAAATGGTGATAATTAGATTGGAGTTAATTANCAAAATATGCTTGAACAGGCTGTGTGCTACAATCCTGATCCAAAGGGTTTATTCAGACACGCTATACTTTATATTCCCTCTATTGCCTTCTGATTTTGTCCATGCCCAGTTTATTTACAATATACATGTGCAGGCTGTGTATGATTGATGACATAGATACGGATTAGACAGATACATTGAAATGTATATCTGTANACATGTATATATTTTACAGAGCATACTTGAAATGCTTCTGCATAGTATATAGAAGCAGACTACAAGCAGTCCTTATGCTGTAGCCCGCTGTGCCTTTTATTTTTTGTAATTTGCTGGTGTGGAATGCAGAGCTATGACCCCTGATTATCACATAGCTTCTATGGACCCAGGTTTACGCAGTACGTGGATCTCCCTGAAGCCCCCTTCCTAAAAGTGCTGCAGCTTAAGCAGGGTTTGTAGTTTCTATGTCAACCATTGCTCCCTAGTGATTACATAATCGCAATATTAGTGCAGACCCTGGACAGAAAAGGAGGAGCGCTGTGTGATTGCTTTCAATCCCTGCTGGGAAACCTGCATGGAAGACATACCCCACAGAAGTGCACCATGAGGCAGTCCTTGGGATCCTAAATGGTGACACTTAATATTTGGTTTATGAGGTTTTTATTTTTAATTATTTTAAATACGACAACTTATTGTAATAAATAGGAATTACTACAATGAACTGAAGTGCATTTGACAAACAGAGTTAATCTATAATGTGACTGTCACCGTAATGCTGCAGTAATAATAGACACGTGGCATGTCATATACGTGGACCACTGTTCCTTGGATATAAAAGAACAAATCACAGACCCATATAAGCCNGGAATGAGACATAGTTGTAAACAAGCAGAGCATCCTGACCACAGGCTGACAAGACTTATCTAAAAAGAATGAAGATGAGCTAAGAACTGAGGAATCATAGGAATCCATTACTCTGAAGGGAAAGGTAGTCAGACCAGAAAATGAATAACTCCAAGTGGGTATTTCTTACAATAATAGATAAGATAGTAATAGGTTCTAGCAAGCTTCAGAGATTTTGAAGAAATGTGCTACAGAAGAAAAGTGATTTTAATGTGATTTATTTTAATGTTTAATGTTAACATTCTTTTTAAGGGGAAGTGTTAAGGAGAACCCTTAACACCCTTAACTTTTCAAAGTGTATGTTTTTATTTTGTAATAAAAGGTTGANTTTTTTAAGTTTAGGAACTGGGGAAAAATTTAGCTTTTTACCCCCTGATTTATTAATGCTTTGCTTGGATGGGGCTCATCCCTTAAACACAGATTTATCACATTTACAGTAATTAACATATTAATATCATAAAACTGAACTCAGGACTATTTATGATTGAGACCAGAGGTCTCAGTGGAAATTTAGAACTGGTGGTATGGACATTAGATTTGGCGGTATTAAAATATAGAGGTTAATAGAATGGAGATTTATAGTTTTTCAGTTGTGTCAGTGGGAGAAGTGACGTATGACATACCCCTGTACACCCCCACTTCCAGCCCTGATTGAGACAGAAATGAAGAGTTACTGGTAATTTATACAACAACAATACAAGTTGCACAGCAAAGAGAAAATGTGTTTTTAGCACAACACAATCCTGTCACATAACAAAATGATATGGCATAAGCAGAAAGGCTAAATGTTTATACCCCACCTCCACTCAATCTGGCGCTTGCTTGCTCTGGGCAGACAGCTGTCAGCTTAGGACAGCGCACAGCACTCAGCGCTGCTTATAAATATAT
>JABWIB010000024.1:13426-25095 GCA_016617825.1 Platyplectrum ornatum | reverse complement strand
AATTTTCCTCCCCTGCAATTCATCATGGTTTTACCCACTCTTGAAAAATGCTTAGATTGGAACAATTTATCTTATAGTGTATGGCCAGCTTTAGACGGTTCTGGTGGATCTTCCAGTCCAGAGGTTGGCTTCAATGCCTGAAGACAGAAAGTGCTATGGTCAAATGGCCCATCTGTACTCTATAGTCTCAATTTTGTTTGAGATTTATAATACCCTTATATATATCCCAAATGTATTAAGTGTTTTAGATAGCTATTTAACATATCAACTACCCTTTCAGTGAAGTAATTCTCTTGTCCATTTGCATTAAACCCACCAGCCTCCAGTTTATATGTATGCTCTTGTGTTATAATAGAGTCAGCTAATTATTTGCTATTAATAAATACACACTACTGGTGCTGCATAGGAAATAACCCAAGCTCAAGTAGCCACTGCTCTGTCTGTGGTATAGAATAAGCATACATTCATTAATTTGGCAGTTCAATATGCAGAGATGAGCTAAAGTGTATACATAATCTTCACTGGTGCAGATTATAATGCAACTGTACAGTTGTGCTACAATATCCCACAAAAGGACCAGATCCACATGCCCGTACAATATTGGATTCACACAAGGCGCTTGTATATCCTCTAAATCGTGACAATTGCGCATATATACAGCAATTGTTACAATTGGATCTCCAACAGAAACGTTTGTACGTTTGGAGATCTGTAAGTCAGGGCAATATTTTATCTCTGCATGACTAATCTCTGCAATATAGGATTTCAGACCTCTGTGGTCAGGATAGTCCAAAGTCCTTAATTTTGTCCTAAATGTTGACATGAACCCTATTATTTATGTACATAAATATAGAACAGCTCTATCCTTACACAGTACAATTCTCTCTACAGAATTATTTCTGCACATTTTACATTTGTTTCCTTCAACAATTCAGCAAGATTTTCCCAAAGTGCAGCACTACTTCTCTATTGAGCTTGCTCCTAACCCCGCCGACTGCATTGCAATCATTTCATATATACAATGCATAGTAAAAATACTGACCTCTCCTGGTTCTCTGGCTAACTTCATTTCTCAATGTTCCCTCTATGCTTCCTCTATCAGCTAGAGAGCCACAAGATTATGCCTTATCACAATTGCCCTACTCTAGAAAATATCAGTTATTCCGAATAAACTGTATTTATTTATGTATTATAAAAATATTATTATAAAATTATTATTATACATTGTAATATCAAGCGTAATCTGGCTACATTAGCAGACACTGTACATAGATAGATAACTGGTTAATGTAGCCTGGCAAATGAGAGAAAAGCAGGTACAGAGTAAGTATAAAATATTTACTCTGCTACAAGAACCCCCGGTAAGCAATCACTTTCTGACCGAATGACGCTCTCGCTGTGGAAGGATTATAGCGTATACCACTGAGTTTTCATGTCCAGACACAGTTTTTATCACCCTTGTCAGTCGACTTCTCTCACAATGAATTACAGAATGGAAATATTATGTATTCTTTCAACAGCATTTTTTATATATTTGGAGATGTGAAAATAAACAGTATTTCTTTTTTTCAGTACAGTAACATGAACACATAAAATAAAATAAATACTAAATCAAACCAGAACATTCATATATGTTTAATCACAGTACCAGTAAAACTGACCTGACTGCTGCCTTTAATCACTTCTGCCCGCATTGCCATTGACAATGCAGAGATTATACAGATATGTTGTGTTTTAGGTAAAAAGAAAATTACCTTGGTCATTGTAATTTAATAAATGTCAATATTGTTGATATTGCATAGAACATATATAAGGCTGGCTGATATTGCATAGAATATATATATATATAGAGAGAGAGAGAGAGAGAGAGAGAGAGAGAGAGAGAGAGAGAGAGCAAATCGCTAAGGTGGATATTTTTCAGAGATTTTTGTCCTATCTGCTTTGCTGATGGCTCTCATAGTAGGTAGACACGGCAGGTCAGTAAACATAAGGTCATAAGGTAGGGTTCTGGATACGTAAGTGTCTACAAACTGTAAAGACATAAGAACTACAGTAAGATCTACCATGTTAAGAACAGCTTAAAGCCAGGTGTTCACTCTTCTCTACTCTAAAACAGCAGTATGCACTGCACTGGACTGGGTCCAATCCATGACTGTTCCATTACATTTCCTTTGCACTCATTGTATGTTTACCTTTGGTCTGATTATATGACTGCCCTCCTGCTTTCCAAAGCTTTCTGTTTTTGTTGACCATACATGACTTGGCTCTGACATGGCCCTGGTAACCATGTAACTTCTCTCCCTATATAAACACCTGTGTCACTTTTTCATGTGTCAGAGCAACAGCTAAACTTATATACGTCTGTGATCTTGAGTTTCCTTGTGTGCTTTGACTACTTGGACCTTTGTACTTCATAGTACCCTGGTTAACCTCAGGCATTGCTCCTGTGATGTCTGTTGATCCTGTCCCTGAAAATCTTCAATTGCACTCTGACCCCAACACTAGCCAGAGACCCATGACCTGTTGCTAGCCTGCAGCCAAGTCCATCCCCACCATCAGGGGCTCTGGTGAATACTACTGCTCTTGTCAAGTGTATATAATCTCCTTGGTNTATGTGTGAAGTGTGATACAAAGAGGTTAAGAGGGTTTTGTGGGGAAGTTAGTGGAAGATTTAAAGCAGACATAGTAGTTTGAGTACTAGTAGGTATTATACTAAACAAAATAATAATGTCACTGAAATGTGCCAGGAGAAGAATAATACACTTGACATATGCAACATATTTATTCTGTAAGATACTGCCATCTCTTGTAAAAGTGAAAAGTCTGTGACCCACTGAATTTAAAAATCCCCCATACATTGTCACCATTTGGAATGGGCAGCTGCCATAAAAAGATATAACAGATTGGGAAAACAAGGGATTGCTCTGGAGAGGTTGTAGTACATATTGAGATGTGGGCCCCATGAGATTTGTACACATATGTGCACATGAAATAGCTGAACCTGACAGACCAGACACATGAATGAAACATGTCTTTCTTCCCTTACAGTCCTGAATTATTTACTGTCATATAGCATGCAGATAGTGAAGCACTGACAGTGCCGATGCAGATATGCGATACACTTTCCCTGAGGATACTGGCACAGAGTGCTGCAGGTTTACTCCTTTATTGGCCTAAAGTCTCTCAAATACATGTAACATACACATTATCTGCCATTTGGGAATGTACCTTGGCCATACAGCTAGTTAAGGTCTCTAACATACTCAATGCAGATTGCAGTTAAAGTCTTATAAGGTAATATGTACTGTTCAATGTACTAACCAGCTGATAATAATAGTCATATACTCCTCGTATATGTCTTATATATAGCACATTATTTCTGTATCTTCTTGATACAGTAAGTTACTGCATAAGATCAGTGATGACCTGATGTGTACATTACTTTTATATTAAAAGAAATATACATTTTAGTTGCTCTCTGATGATTCTTAATTACCCACACTGTTTATATATCTTTATTACAGCGCTGATGTGTAAATCTCAATTCCAGATACTTGATCCACTAATTGTGTACATTTACATAACTATATGCGCTACGTTAATTAAGAAGATAAATTGTTTTTTGCAGATTATGGGGTTCTGAGGATAACTTGTAAAACCAAGAAATATTGCATTCAGTTTAATTGTAAACGCCATCCAAGTTGATTTAAGGACTCATGAGAATACACTTAATTGTAGAGGCAACTCGTTCTAAATGACAAATCTGACTGGTTTATAGACATAAGGATAATTTGCATGGACATCGTTACAATACAACATATACAGATATATGCACCCATGACAAGATCACATTTTTCAAGAGTAACTAGTTCATCATTTCACCAGGGAAGGCAAAGAGTCATGACATGGCTGAAGCACCATGGGAAGCTATGTTTGAGACAGAAACTAAACAGAGAAAATAAACAGAGAACATTCTAATAAGTTGGGAATAACAAAATCAAACAATGATGAGAAATTTTTTGACCAATGAATTTTTATTCATTTTGAGTAGGACACCACTACATTAATATGTTATTATTTGTTTTGCATAGTTACTGTATATACTCGAGCCCCTCTTGGCTTATACTCCAGTCATTGTTCTGTATGACGTCAACAAGTTATCACAGTTTTTGAAATTAGGCGCCACAGCTTCACCTCGATTTTCGGATCCTCTTATACTCGAGTATATACGGTAAATCATAGTGTTATAAGCAGCATAAGAAAAATCTGGTCCCCTAATTATGGATCAGAACTGTTACACCATTGTTTCCTAACCTTGGTCCTCAGTGACCCCTAACAGTTCATGTTTTCTGGGTATCTTTGCAGGAGCACAGGTTTCTATATTAATGACTGAAACATTTTAAAATCTCCAAAGATGAATGCTTTTATGAAAGCTGTAATATATTCAATTAAATTGTGTTATGTGTCATCACCTTGTAACACTCCAGCCATTAAATATGTAGACTAGTTCTTTACAATAAACAGTAGCTCTCTGATGTGCACCACTCTCCTGCTGCTCACATGAAATACCCCAAGCAGTCACCCAACTGATCAGTTTGCTTGTTGTTTGGAATGAAGCTATTTTTCAGACGCTTTCCCGGAAGTCAATATTTTCCCTGGGGTATCTTCCTGATCAGTTGGGTGACTGCTTGGGGTATTTCGTGTGAGCAGCAGGAGAGTGGTGCACATCAGAGATCTACTGTTTATTGTAAAGAACTAGTCTACATATTTAATGGCTGGAGTGTTACAAGGTGAAGACACATAACACAATTTAAGTGAATATATTACAGCTTTCATAAAAGTATTCATATTTCAGATATATAAATGTTCTAGTGACTCACGATAGTGTATGGCTATTAAAAGACCAAAAGTCGACAGTATCAGGGCTGGGCAGAGGTTGTGATTTACGCAAATCACACATGAAGCCATGCGCCCTGAACTGTATGGGTAGGGATTGACATCATCCACCCCACCTGTCATAGTAAGAATGGGGACTGAGGCAATGGTTGTCATGAAATCACTGCATCAGCCCTGTTCACAGGGCATCTGCCGACTCTCCCAGGATACTGGGACTATAGGATTGGATACAGATTTATGGCCTACTAAGCATACGAATGAGAGGGCAAAACCATGTTGAATTGCAGGGGAGTTAAATGTCATTAGTTACTAGCAGTATTAGAGTTGAGAGGTGATGTTTCCTAGCCCAAGTCAAAAATATGTCTAACAGAAATTATTCTCCCTGCATGCAAACAATTACAATTATTCTTCCTCCCCTGCAGTTCAAAATGGTTTTGCCCACTCACTCATAAGTTCAATAGTACATGAGTCTGGATCCGGTCCACTTACCGAAATCTGGCCCCCACTTACCATCATTTACTTGTTTATCTATTGTTAGTCTAAAAAGTACTTCCACTGTCATTTCTTAAAACAACTATTTAGCTGATCAGAAAATGTATATATACGTTATATGGATAATATACAACTTAATGACCTCTGGTCGCTATAGATTTACATTGAAAAGGTTTTAGGAAAAGTAGACTCTTCTAGCTCTGAATATACATGTCTAACACTTGCAGTCAGTTGTAACTGTAAATAATGAAGGAATAATGCAGTGATACCGCCTGGTGGAGCCTGGTGTCTGAAACTGCGTGGAAATGCCATGTACTGCTTTCTAATTAATCTACTCCTGACTGCAGGATTTAGGTAATAAAGAAGAGATTCAAGCAAGATGCTGGACTAGCAAGATTATTCCACATTTTTACCACTCAGCATCTTAGGCTGACAATCAAAATAAGGCCATTAAAATAATAACAAAAGAAAAGCCACATAAAGTAGACAGCTCCTGACCTTTGGCTCATAGGCACGACCTCTTATAGGTTTTGATTTAATCTAGAAAGCAGTCACATGAGGCTTCATTTACAGTTCCAGTGGAGCACAAAGACATTAGACATCCATTGTGACGCTACAATAGTGTGAACAAATACAACATCAGTTCCCTTTAACAAGCCGTATGAGAAGATGCAGTAGGCAAGTCATTCCTCAGTTAAAGGCAGCAATTGTTTCTGTATTGCATTAACATTGTTGTAGTATGTTTACTATATGAAGTCTCAGAGAGCCCACAGAAAGAAAGACATAAGTAAAGCACACAAATCCATTAAAACACAAAAGTACAAGGACACGCTTCTCTATACAAATATATCCTGAAATAAACGTATGTAAAGTTACATAAATAAATAGAATGTATATAATGAGTCACATTTTGATATTTCACTGTGATTTAATAAAACGACCTTGCTATTTGCAGCAATAAGCTATAATGACCAATCTGCCCCCCTCCCCCAGGTCACTATGAGATGCAGGTGCACAATTTGGTAATTGAAGCTGTGCCTCTGGCTGAATGTGTCAGGATCAATCTTCTGTCTTGGGACCTTAGCATATAAAAAACAAAAACCAAGAAAACAAAAACTGAGACCGGGAATGTAATTTGTCATGGTATGAGTATGTGAGAGTTGTTTAGACACACTGCTAAAATAAGCACCATCTCACTGTTAATGTTATCCATGTTAAAGCATGCTATGAATTGCACATGTTATCATGATTTTATGCAGGTGAACATCTATTCTTGTTTTGCCCTTACTCCATACCTCCCAACATTTAGGGAGATGAAAACAGGACAAATAAGTCCTGCCCCAAATCACTAAGATGTTACTTGATTGTAAAGAGGTCACCATGAATCTCTTTTTTGTACTATGTAGTAGATGTTGTAGATCTGATCCAGAGTTTTAGACAGCTGCCCAATTTGTGCAGCGGGAGGGGTGCCCGTTCCATCCGGTCAGAGTTGGATGCATGGCGCCTCTGCAGTGTGAATAGTGTGCAGTGATAGCTGCAACATAAAAGCCGGTATAGTACTTGCTAGTTACTATGTTGGCTTTTATGAATGAAAGCATTAAAAGCATTTCGGAAGTAGGTTGTTCAGGGGCAAATGCAGGATTTTGGAAGGGGAGGTTTCCAAATATATTAGGTGCCAGGTGTATATTTGGGTATATAGTAGTCATACTGTTTTTTCTTATAGTGTAATCCCCAAACCATTAATACACCCTGCATATATTACAATATGTGATATAATCCTTACCCCCTTTATACTTAATAGTACTTTATATAGTGCACCATTCCCAACCCCATGATATAAGGGTCGGAGTAGACACACTATATAAAGTACATATTGGGTATATTCATATACACCAAACGCATTTACTTTATACATTGTGCCAGCTCATAATACTTAATATAACCCACCTATAATACATCAACTTTAAGGGGGGTTTCTGGGCAACCAGAAACCCCCCCTGCGTTTGCCTATGTAGTTGTCCATGGGACAATTGGCTGCTTCTTAAGCTGGCCATACACTATAAGATAAATTGTTCCAATCTAAGCATTTTTTAAGAGTGGGTAAAACCATGTTGAATTGCAGGGGAGGTAAAATGAATGTCAGTGTTTGCATGCAGGGAGAATACTTTATTGCTGCATGTTGCACACAGATAATGACCAGTGTTACGGTTACACTGTTATTAGACTTGTCATAGAAAACATCATCTCTCACCTGTAATACTGATTGTAATTAATTCAGTTTGCCTCCCCTGCAATTTTATCCACTCTTGAAAAATGCTTAGATTGGAACAATTTATCTTATAGTGTATGGCCAGCTTTAGACTTACACCCAACTTGCACCATGTAAGGACATGGTGCAAGTTTGGGACTAATTAGCAGGCCTAATCCCCTGAAAAGAAAGGACGAATAACACCCCTTCTCTCAGTCAAATAATCCGGATTCAAAAGCAGATGGATGGGTACTCTGCATTATACATCACATCCGCCTGGCGTGACTCAGACTCAGGTCTGTTGAGTTTAATGGTAAGTTACAAAGATTACATATAAACCATACACACATTGAAATGCGGTGCAAAAAGTACCACAGACAAGTACTGAAGAAAATAGAATATACCTAATTATGTGCCAAGATAGTTAAAGGTAATGTAGGGAAAAGGTTACATGCAATTATAACAGGAAGGGATTGCTTACATAGCCAGGTAACTGTGTGCATATGCAATAAATATTTCGTTACCCTCTAAAGCCCATGAAAAAACATCAATTTCATAAATGAAATGCACTGAAACGACTTAAATTTGATTGCATGGTATTTAAATGAAAAAAATTGTGTTCGCATGTGGCTCCAGTAAATTTAGAACCCTGTATATGGATATATTTAGTGAACTGATGTAAAAATGTATACTGCGTTCCCCTTTCCAGAGCAGCTGCCCCTAGCATCTGTTGTCCAGGTGGATAATGCTGTACAGCTTATGTCACACAGGAGAAGCAGATCATTTCACTACAAGCAATAATAAGTCCCAGCTTAATTCCATTCTTTCACACAACTCATGCGTCACCGATACTCACATGACAAACACCCAATTTTTCTTATATAGATGGAGAACATGGATATACTTTACAGATAGGTCACAGGTTACATGCATGACATCACATTGCTGGATAACAGAAATGACTTTGCAATATCTATGTATACTTTCTACCGACTTTATGAAATGGAATGAACACCATTGAAGACACAGTGGAAGTCATTACTGCTAGTGAACTAGTGAACCATATATTATTCCTTACAGGCTATAATCATTTCTAGGATGACTGGAACATGAATAGTAAACATGTGTGGTCCTAACCTGCATACACTGAATTAAAAGACACAAGGTAATTAACAATTAGGTGCTAACAATTATTACAACATCTGGTAACATCCAGTACACGATTCCCCCCCCTTCACAATTAAAATTTGCATGTCTAATGGACAGTGAGTGTTTCCCCGAGTTAAGTGCTGTGAAGTAAATTTTACTATAAATATAAGGGGACATTAAACAGAAATAAAGTCATTGATGTGGTTCGTATCCTTCTGTTCCCGCCAAGTTAAAGAATGATCGTACATAGTACAGTAGGTCTATGACAGAGGCCAGTGTTGCTTTGAAGAGCTGTTTGCAGAAGCAGCCATCCTGTGATGTGGAGAAATTGGAGTGACCCCTCCAATATAATTTTGTTAGGTTTTAGAGTTAACATCATCATGAGATTAGTCTTTTTTTTTTTTTTAGATTTTAGAGATTTTAAACCTGCTGAAATCTATGCTAAATGGGAAAAAAGTGTAAGTGGGTAAAGGCAGAAATATCTTTGCCCCGTCACATGCCCTTTATTAATTAGATATTGTAACTTTAAAAAGTTAAAAAACTACAGGATTGTGTTTGCCCAACCATTGAACTGTCATGTAAATATAGCAATAAATATTGAATTTTCCTCTATAAAAAATAGAAAACAGATGAAACTGCCTTACTGACCTTTGACATGACCTGGTAATGACCTGTATGACTGCAGATCTTTCTTTAATGGGGTCATAAGTAGATAGTGACTATTCTGATAAACCTTATTCATTCCTATATCTGATGTACAACATCTGTAAAGTGAAACATCTGTGAACTACTAAAGTGTAATGAATATACTCACCATACAATACCATTAAAACAGGCACACCAAAGACAGGCAATAAACAATGTAAAACTTTTCTTATTGTGGCGAATAAAAGGGCAGTATGTGTTTTGAGACAATAAACCATACAAAGTTGTTTTCAATTGTTCCAATGTACAAGGGACAATCAGGAGCACAAGCTTTCTGCACATGCGACTATTAGAAAACACATTTTGTATGTTTCTGAAGTGTATTTATTGAAAAAGGGGTGCACAAAGATTTATATAGTGATAATGATAATAATGATTTATGTAGTGATAATGATAATATTGATTTATATAGTGGAATCCTGTGAATTTTGTATGAAATTCTGAGTTTTCAGACTTCTGGAAAGAGATTTTTCCAATTGCTGGGAGCAGAGCAGTAAGAACCTGGATCCTCATGATCTGGACAGATGTACATATTTACATATTGGTCCACCTCCCTGCCCAGGCCCAATCCGAGCTCTCAGTGTTATTTTTACATACTGGAGAATGTGAGCTCAAATTTGATCCCGACTTTGCAATCTCCCTGCTTAGTAAATTTGGGCCTATTAGTGCATACAACTAGCTATACAGTATGCAACGTAAAACAGTTGGGTACTAGGAGTAAGACTGAAGGCTATTTATGGTGTTTCAGATAAAAAGCCTATGTGAGAACCAAACAGTAAATACTAAACTTTGCAGATGACTTCATATTACTTTATTTATAAACAAAACACACAAAAAAGCAAATAGTAAATATTACATTAATTGTTCATTTGTTGTTTTATAGCCAATAAGGAGACCTTCTAGAAGTAGAAAAAAGTCTAAATAAACTATTTTATAAACTATTTATAAAATCTAAAGCCTGGAATTGTGCCATTTTCAGAATGATCATTTCATAATGATCTCCAAATTAAGTTACGGTACGCTACTTTGACCCTCACTATTATTGGTAGCAATAGATAAAACAATGTTAGTTATATATACTCTTGGACATTCATGTATAGTAGAAAAATACAAGGAACCACTTAGTATTGTAGGCATTTGAGCAAATACAAAGCACAATATGAAGCAGTCTTTTAAAAAACATCCATTTGTTACAACCTTTTATTGCAAAAAAAATTAATGCTATAAAAACTTTCAGAGTTCTTTAATGTCACATGTTTCGAGCACTGTTTTAATGTGATATACTTCATCATTACGAGATGTAGTTGAACAACAGCTGGTATACCAACTGGTCTCAATATAAATAATACAGGTTAGGAAAGAACCAAAATCTCATATCGTCCTTACTTAATATGCATCTCCTGACTGCAATACTGGGCACCACTTCAGATTTACAGACAAGTTATTACTGAGCAAGTCTTGAATTATTCAGTACTCATTGAGCCACAATGTTATTTAAAGTCCATTTTAGATGTTGTATCAGACATCTCTACAAATATCAATCCAAGGTGTTCTATGATTCCCCACGTGCTAATATGTTCTTCTGGATGAGAAGCAGCATCTCACAGTTGAGTGTCTGAATTTCAAATAGCACTTTGGAGTCGACACATTTATACGGTTAATGACCTAGGCAACCATTGGTTTCCATGGCAGGTTTCGCTTTGGCAGTTAAAACATCTGCATAATTGCACAGCTACATGGCAAATCCATAGAGTCACTTATTTACACACAATCAAGCTCTAGAATTTAATGCTAAATTAATTATAGCCCAGACTAGTTATATGTATTCATTTACTCTATGCTGCCTGCCACAAAACATATGTATATATTGTATATAAACTATTACTATTTACAATATTTATCCAAAGATGTTTTTTGTTTTTACTTTTATTGGTCTTTGTTAATTTGATGAGGGAGATTGCCCCTGCGCCTTAATTCTCCATTATCTGTTTAAGCTGCTGGGAGAGAAGCTCCTATCAGTGTAGCATCATTGCTGCAGAGATCCTTAAGATGGGAGAAGGCAATAGATGAATGGAATTAACCCCTTTAAGACACAGCCTATTTGGTCCTTCATGACCAAGCCCTATTTTACACATTTGACATGTGTCACTTTATGTGGTAATAACTTTTTAATGCTTTA
>JABWIB010000023.1:242186-258960 GCA_016617825.1 Platyplectrum ornatum | reverse complement strand
AAGCAGGGAATTTGCTGGGGAATTGAAAAGTGGGGAAGTTGCCCATAGCAACCAATCAGATTCAAGCTCTCCGTTTCATTTTACATACTGGAGAATGTGAGCTCAAATCTGATTGGTTTCTATGGGCAACTTCCCCACTTTTCAATTCCCCAGCTAATTCCCTGCTTAGTAAATATACCCCCAAATGTGCTATGAATTTCACATCTAAATGAAACAAATTTCAGATATCCAAGTTGTTTCAAGTAGAGAATGGAAACGATAGATTCTGAGGGATCATAGCATGCACTCCCTGGGCTTATATTGCAACACCAGTAGCATTTCATATTCCTGTAAGAAGTAATGCTCAGAAATGATAGTAAATGGCATACATTCTATTGCTCCAATAGATCAAATATAAAATGTTACTTGGTATCAAAGGCTTCATTCCAAGCAATGTTTCCTGTATAATAGAAGTGATGTCATGTTTCTGTACATTAGCTTCATTATGACCTCCTTAGCATCTCCAATCTTCCATAACATTTTCTTTTGTGTTTATTTTTTTTGGGAGGGTGTATCATACCTCACTTTTTGTGGGTCTCTGTGTGGATTGTGACATGTAAATTAAGGTAATAATTAAAATAACTTCAATCTGTTCTGTTCTCAATATAAATTACAGCAAGTTTTATGCAAATCACATAGCTATAGACGTGGCTTATAAACAAAATCCCTTGTGTGTATTAATGTCTGACTGGTAATTTAATGGCAGCCGTAGGCATAAACAAAAGTTTATTAAAAAGCGAACTGCTAGAAAAAGCTTCAGAAGCCCAAAGTGCCTATACCCTGTGTATTTCAATCTTTCCACTAAAGAGTTAGATCATTGCAGAACACATGTTATGCCTGAAAGATTGTAATTAATAAAACAGCCATACATGATGTCATTTTAATAATTCAAATAATAAATTACATGTATATTTTTATTACAGTAATTGGATAGTATATATATAAAATAGCCCTCGTGTGGACACGCTGTGAAACTATTTACTTCCAGCCAAAGCGAACTTGTTCTTTCCTGTGTTTTAATTGATAGAGGATATTCATGAAGTTGAATGGGGGATAGCAAAGTGCGGTCTATTACAGTGCCGTCTATTACAGTATGTATTAATGTGTCGGATACCCCCATCTTTACAAAATCGTGTGCCTCAAGATGCTTTTTTATACATATTCATTGGTATTTTATTGATATTTCATGCGTTATCATGTGATCCCTCATGGTCGTCATCATCATCATCAAATACGATAAAAAAGACCCATCAAAGAAATTCAGTGTTAGGGGCTCATGAAAGTCTGTCAAAGTGGGTGGGCCATATAATCACAGCGTAGGGCTTCAGATGAACCTGCGGGACACACGGACAGGAAGGCCACTTCAGACTTTATAGGTTACCAGGAGGCCCTGTTCGACTGGCAACCAAATCAGCTTAGCCACATGTTGTAAGCACTGCATGTATAAGTGAATACTAGCCTGAGGAGACATTTTGTATCCAGCTCTACTACAGCTTTGTGTGACAATGAAGGGACAGCATAACATAAATGTAAAGCAGTGTAACAGGTTATACTTTATTTAGCAGTACATGGAGCGTCATAGAATTTATAACTGGACATTTCTTGGAACTGATTTCTAACCATTTCCATATGTGGTATACATACTTATATTTATCCACAGATTGTATTCAGATTGCTATTTTTTTTTGGGGGGGGGGGGGTTATATATTTTTTTAATTAACACTTATATTTTATACAGATTTCTTTAAATAATCTAATATATATTAAGCCCAAATTATAAATCCATTTTACACCACATGTGATCTGACCATCTATGATCTGTGTATAAACACATGCATATATATAATGAGCCCTGCTGAAGTTTTGAAGTGGAGGTGGCAGGGCTGAGAGATTTTGAGCAGATCTAGGAGAAATCTATGGTCATTTGATTGTAAGAAAAGCATTGTGTTGTTAGTGATCACCCGCCCCCGTACCCACCTAAGCACCGCCCCCTTTGAACGCCACGAATCGCAACAATAGTAAAAAATAGAAGAAAGTAATGATTGTCCCCTTAGCGGGACAAACTGGGAATCGGGAGGGACAGCGGGACAGTCCCTCAAAAGCGGGAGTTGGGGGGTATGCATGTGTCATGTGTGTCCCCAGATATACTTATTCCTCTGTAATGATCCCCCAATGTTAAACACATGGAGGTATATTTACTTAGCGATGAGATTGCAGTTAGATTGAAAAGTGGGGATGTTGCCCATAGCAACCAATCAGACTTCAGTTCACATTCACCAGTGTGTAAAATGAAACTGAGAGCTTGAATCTGATTGGTTGCTATGGGCAACATCCCCACTTTTCAATCTCACTGCAATCTCGCCGCTTTGTAAATATACCCCTTAGACTTTTTTGTGGGACAAGTAATTTGTTGCATTTAATTATTAACCTTTTATTTAAGATTTGGGATCCTGATGGATCATACTATAATTAACGTAGATCAGGCAATCTTGGCTCTCCAGATGTTGTCAAACTACACATCCCAGCATGTTTTAACAGGTTTTAACAGTTGCTGTAACAGTTGATACCTGACAAAGCATGCTGGGATGTGTAGTTTGACAACATCTGGAGAGCCACAGGTTGCCTACTCTTGACCTAGATTATTGATAGTGCCTATAAAAATAATTGCACATAATACAATAACAATGGGAATGAAAAACCAGAAGAGTGAGGGTAAGATAAAACTCTAACAACTTAAAGAAGACCACTTCCTGGTATGAAGGTATAAGCTGTACTTTTAACCAAAGCTGAACAAAATAAAGTATGTCTTTCAACAAGTGCAAGTAATATACAGTATAACATGATATTTAAACTGATTTCCTGCTGGGTACAAGTACTTCCTACAAAAAGGTTAGGGACTGCTGTGACATGTCAGTTCTGGCACAAAGTATAAAATTCTGCTCACCATGACCACCTGGCCCTGTCTTTGCATATATGTAGCTCTCCAAGCTGATGTGCATTCAGATTAGCCATTTCCACCTTTACCTGTTATAAAATACAATTAGAGGATACAGCAGTAAAGCAGTATGAGTATAAAAGAAAGGGTTTTGCTATTTAAATCTATTTTCAGATTCTCACGATTACTTTACATTTCAGAATTTCTGTCTTCTCTTTGTCTCGTCAGCTATGCCTAGAGGGGCTGACTTGGGACCTGTGGGCTTCCCAGCCACTTAACTGTTACTCTGTATGATCAATTTAGACATCGCCAGTATCAAAAAGGTAGCAGACACAAAAATTCACATTTGGGCCAATCATTTCATACTATATATATTATTTTAGCAATGTATAATGGACAATGAATAATCAATGTTCACTGATACTTTCCATTCCAAGAAATTGTGGTTACTGCATCTAATACACACCTGCCAGGCTCTATACATTATAACTAAATTTAAAAATTGTTATAATAAACACATTTATATTGGCGCTATCAATATAAATGTACTAAAATGTAAATAAGACAAAGTGGGTGCAAAAGAGAAAATATGAGTCCTTTTTCAACCAATATTTTAAATATTGATATACTGTAGATATGGATAATAGCATTTCTTTGTTTTTTTTTTAAACAACAAATGACTTTACTTAACAAACATAAACCTTGAATGATATGTCTGTATTTATCCACGCTATACCTGTTACTTGCATGAATAGACTTCTTTCTAAGCAGATGATGTGATTTGCTGAACAGTGTATCCATCTTATTTCCTCCTGTGCTGGGAAAACGTTATGGATTTTTATATAAAAATCACTATTCTTGTGTTCCCTTTGGATTACTTCAGGGGAACAATCCTTACTAATTCATTTCTGAAAAATCTTGGTTTATGTAGTATTTACTTTCTGCGTGAGACATCCAGTATGACTTGTTAATGAAGGACAGGGTTCAGACTTAAGAAGCTGCTGTACTCTGACCACCACACGAATCAGCAACAGGTTTCCAAGTTACAACAGATCCCCATTCGACCAAGGAGGTCACTCCCCTTGCTCATAGGTACTTGCTGTTATATCCTGGACTGTGGTTTTCTGTCCCACCTCTAGGGGCATTTACAGACTTTATATTCTAAGCTGTCATTACGATGACCTGCCACTAGAGAGAGGGGTGGAGGGGGTACTCTTTACCCAGGCCAGAGCTGACAGGGGGCCCGTGATTGAGATTGATGGTTTTTGGGTTTGTGTTTTTGCCACTAAAAATTGCTTTGAAATAAAACCCAGTGGTTTAGATTTGCAGGAACACATCATACAGTATGTCCCAGATTTATTACCTATACATTTTAAAACACAGGTTGTGTGTGTTTAAGACACAAGCTGCTCAGCATGTTCAACTTTGGTAAAACTTGTTAAAGATCTCTGGGGGTTATGAATTGAGAGTGAGGGTGAGTGAGCTCTATCCATCAGGTGCATTTCAGGTCTTTAAGGCGTCCAGCATAAAGTCCGACTAATTAGTAAATGCTCTAATCTTCATTTTACTTCAAAATTCGATGCGGGGGAGGTCAATTTCTTGGATGTGACATTGTCAGTTCTAGATGGAAGAATCCTCTCTAAGAACTTCCGTAAGGAAGTGGATGTGAGTGGGTACGTCCATTTTGATAGTGGGCATTATCGCCCGTGGATCACAAACATACCAAAGGGACAAATGGGCAGATTGAGGCGAAATTGTACCACGGAAGGTGATTTTGATATACAGGCCGAATTAATGATTAAAGACTTTCAGAAAAAGGGTACCCAAGTAACCTTTTGGATGAAGCTAGAGACTATGCAAAAATCTTGGATAGAGATACTCTATTAAACCTTCCCGATAAAAGAAAAGACAAAAACAAAAAGAAGAATAACAATAATAAATATGTAATGAAAGATTCTCAAAAAGGGTATAATGATACAATTATGTATATTAGTAGATTCAACCATAAGTCTGCCTAAATTAAGAAAATCGTATTAAATAATTTTGACTTGCTTAAATGTGATGGGATTTTAAGAAAATGTTTGCCTGATAAACCTCAGATAATTTTTAAAAAGAGCAAAAATCTAAAAAACTTTCTTGCTCCGAGTCTTCTTCCAAGCATAACAACAAAAAAAGAGAAAATGGTGACTAAGTGGATTCCAGAAAGACCTTGTGGGAATTTTAAATGTAATAAAACAAGATGTCTTACATATGAAGAATAGACAAACACAGATTACTTCATTTATAAATAAAAAAAACGTATTCAATTAGACAGTTTATTAATTGTGACTCTACCTTTGTAGTGTATGTCCTTCAGTGTGAGTGTGGTCTCCAATACGTTGGACGGACCGCACGCTCTAAGTCTGAAAAACATAGCGTCCCCCGCCACTTTAATGAGAAACATGATTCCAAGGCGGACAGTTTAACAGTCATTGGGGTGGAATGTATTGAACCAACAATAAGGGGAGGCGACCGTTTCACAAAACTATGCAAGAGAGAAACGGAATGGATCCTTCGATTACAAAGTTTAAGCCCAGAGGGTCTAAATGAAGCCCTGGATTTTATGGATAATTGAAAATGTTTTTTTATATGCCCTAATATGTGGAATATGTGGTTTGTCTATTATATATAATGTATTGTCTGAAGTTGTCTGAAATTCATATACATGATGAAAATGTGATAGTATAAATAATAATAACGAATTACCCCCAAAAACTATCTAGTATAAACATAGGGATGTGTTTTCTTCCCCCTCTTCCCCCCCTTTTTTATATAAGTTTTTATATAATCTTATAAGTATAAAAGTTTCCTCTAATCTTATTAATTTTGATAATATTAAGATTTATTTTTATTGTAATTATTTTGTTTTATTTTTGTTGATTTGTTCCTCCATTTGTACTGGCAACGAAATATAAGTCTAAGAAAAAAGAAAAAACTTTGGTTTAGGTGTGATACAATGTCGATCTGAAGTTTTGATGTTATAAACAAAAATAGTTATTGATGATCCTTGTAAAGGGGAAGAGGTAAAATCCTTAAATAGTAAGCAAAAGAAGTTAATAGCACAGTCCAGAAATGAAAGAGTTAACTTTGACCTCATTTAATAACGGAGGTGTTCCTAAAGAAATGTTCCTCCTCTCTGATTGGAGGAAGTACCTTTTTAAAAAATCCCCTTCATGTGGACATACAATGTGGCTTTTAGAAAGTTCGCTGGGTCCGAACGAAACGCGTCAGCCGGTTCTAATAACATACACTTGAGGTTCTAATAACAGCATGAGAAGCCAAACGACCTACACGCTTTGNTTGATCTGGACGGTCGCTGAACCCTCATTACCATTCTGCACCTGAAGCAATACGGGGAGAGGTGCTCGCAGTCTGGCGGACCACGGGGACACCCAGGGTACGTAGTCTAGCGGCATAGCTGCTGTGATTCCAGACTGCTTGAGCCCTCTAGAACATCTACAATCAGGACCGTTTGGAGCCACCGAAGCTAAGGTATAGCTACTTGGATGTTTAAAGCCACCGAAGCTAAGGTATAGCTGCTTGGATGTTTAAAATCCCTGATATTCAATATAGCCTGCCGGCACCACCCTTTCTACGGCCTTTTGTCTGGAAACTGGTTATACCCTTTTTTTTCAGAAATAAATTACCAACAAGAAACCCCTAATATAGGGTGGACATTGTGCCGAAATAGATTGAAGATCAGCTATTGTGTGAAAGCGTGTGTAGAAACATCCAACACACTTTAAGTGCCGTGCTTTTTGCTACATGTAATTATACCATAATATTTAACATCGTATACAAGCTCTGCATCCTTGATTTCTATACCTTTGGTCATCATAGGCTTCACTAAGCGTGTGTCGTTTTACTTTGTTTTTTTATTATTATACTTTTTGTGTGTGGTTATGTACAAGTATATTTAATTTTATTATTGGTGTAATTTATAGTAATAAACTAACAATTTTTCTTAGACTTTTGTTGCTAGTTTCCTTTGAACCACATAGCGCTCCTATCAATACTAGGTTCTTAAGAGCCTACAATTTGTTTGTTGTTCTAATTAGTAAATGCATTGTGTACTGGACATTCACTGTCTTATATTCTAGGTAAATGAGGCTTGAGGCCTCTATTGATAGACAACGAATGGATTATGGATTTTGAAACTGTTACTAACTTTGTTACCACAACATGAAAAAAAACAACTATTTTCCAAATTATGTATACAATATAAAAGTGACTTATGATTTATGGCATAATGAATCTTTGACCAACAATGGACATGAACTGGTTTCTGCCTTTTTGTACTATCAAGACTTTCACAGCCCCCAGTTTGTGATACAGCAGGGATTGCTGTGCCCTGAAGTTAATTATTAATTGAAGACATAAGTAGCCCTGTAAAGAAAAGTCTTTTTGGAAAAGTAGTACAAGAAAATGAAGGCGGTGGTTGTGAAAGCTGTATTTTATAGAGACATTTTTATTGTAGCTACCGTGCAATTTTTCATCAGTTTTCTGAAAAACTACAAACATAGGCACAAATTTATGTTCTAGGAAATGATCCAAGAACTCTGAAGTGAGCATGCATCTTGTGCTAGTTATCAGAGGTTTTGCGAAGGGAAAGCAAAGGGGTAGACCGTAGTAACCCTAGATAGGTAGTACTGTAAAACTACTCCATAAGAAACATGTAGAACTACAGAAGTGTATAGTCAAATAGGCTGGGAGATGAAGGTGCTTATTTCATAGAATCTATATTCTATAACAAATTTAAATATGTTTTATACATAAGTGTTAAATTACAATAAGTGTTTTAAACATAAATAGGATAATATATAGTCCTGGGCCTATATTTACTAGACTGCTGGAAAGGAATAGTGGGGATGTTGAGCATAGCAACCAATCACTTTAGCTTTCAGTTCCTAATACATACTATGTAATGTCAGCTAGAACCTGTTGGTTGCTATTGCCAACATCTACAGTTGCCACAGTCGCGGCATTGAAAGGGGCGGCACTTTGGCTGGACGGGTGGTGAGGCTTATGTGTCCTGCTCTCAGCCTCTGGTACGTTGGTAGGTATGGCCTGGTACACAGCCCAAGTGCTGAAATAGACAAAAATGAGATGGATAAAATCCTAAAAAGAGTAAGGTGAAAGAAAGTAACAATAACAATAACAAATGTAACATCCTGGCCAGCTGAGTTTGAATCTATAACTGAGTGCAGTAATAGAGGTAAACTGTGTTCTGGGGGGTTGTTAGGCCAGAATTTACTAAGCAAGGAGATTGAAATGTGGGGAAGTTGAGCATGAATCTGATTGGTTGCTATGGGCAACATCCACATTTCTCCATCTCCCTGCAATCACCCTGTTCCTTGCTATCAATTATCAATTCAATTATCAATATAATTTCTGGTTACATTTATATCTAAAATATTGTTGACCATATTGGCCCGGATGCTTGTTTCATATTGTTTGCCTAATTAAGCTAGTGTTATACTGTGAACACTTCTCTGAAATTATAATTTCCATATCTGTAACTATAAGAATGTTGCTCTTTTACCCCTGTGGGCAGATCTGAGAAACTAATTGTAAACCTAGCCTTGGCCAGTGTGTATTTCTTCTTGCATGTCAACTTAATAATATGTAATATTGTTTTCTGTTAAATATTCTTTTCCTTTGATGTTTTCTCTGATGTCTTACAAACCACTCCTGCTGACTTCCCTTCATATCTTATAACAAGTCCTAAGTTCCCTAGGGACCATACATGTCCTGTCCACCTCATGTCAGGATGTCTACATTGAATAAACCCTTTAGATACCGATCCACCAGAGGATTGTTACCAAGTCTATCAACCCTAAACAGGAGAGTGCACTTAAAATATGTCCTTCATGACTGGCAGACCATTCAAAGTGACCAGTTCTCCTTGTGTCCTCCTCTATCTGTCCTTTGCGTAATCAACAAGCAGCACTAATGAGGGTATAACAGCAGTCTCAGTGACGTGCTTATCCTATACTCAGATGTCCCTGCAGGTTCTGCCAGGTACCACCATAGCCCTGTGGCACGCAACAGCTCGAAATTCATTTTAGATCAGCCACTTCACCCATGGGGCACCTGTGCATGGCAAATTCTGAGGGACATATGACTTCACGGGCCCAGCATGGTGAGGTTATTCCTCACCCTAATGCCAGTGGAGTCGTTTAGTACTTGTGCTCCCTTCATCTGAAACAGAACTGTCCAACTTCCAACTCTCAGTTCTAAGACCTTAACTGTTAATCCTATGCTGCAGAACAGTACCTACAATCGCATCCCATTGTCACACTGCAATAGAGTTAAGATCAGATCACCCTCACTATTGCACTAATATACTTGTCTTAAGTATTTCAGATATGAAAAAGAATGAAAGTACCTGTTAATTGAATGAAAATAATTGTAAAATATAATTTAGTCTTTCAACTGAAAGTTTTTTATATAGTACATCTGGGACCAGGCTGTTCCTTAGGCCAGAGGTTCCCAAACTTTCTCAGTTGAGGCACCCTTAGGGTCTCCATAATTTTTCAAGGCACCCCTAAGACACAATCATTTCTCATTTTTTATGTTTTTGAGTCAAAATAGTGTAATAACTATTTAGGTAAAAACAAAAATACTTCAGGTTGACATCAGATCTTGTGTTACTCCTATACAATACGTAAAATTGTGCTTCTAAGTAACACTAGCAATGTTACACAATATCAGAAAAAACATTCAGCGGCACCCCAATGAGAGCGTCGCGGCACCCCAGGGAGCCACGGCACACAGTTTGGGAACCACTGCCTTAGGCACTACAGATTTAACCAGTGAACCATCTTTTAACTGTTCTATTGGTTTTGACTTCAAATTCAGTCTACGAACATGCTGTATAACAGGATTTCTTATGCAGGTTTTCAATACAAAGTATTAAATTGGACGGTATATGCTGCAAAATAGCTTATTGTATCATTGCATTAAACTGTTAATCCAGTACAGTACTTCAGCACTCTTTTTTCATTGGTGGTTTTATTAATTTTAAAGACCTTATTAAACAAATGGATCTGCTTGAAAGCTTAGGTCACCCAACCATTGTTGGCCTAACAAGCTCACATTCTCCAGTATGTAAAATGAAACTGAGAGCTTGAATCTGATTGGTTGCTATCGCAATATCTCTGCTTAGTAAATTTAGGCCCTTAGCTTCAACAGTTAAGCTGGCCATACACAATTAAACAAGTTTTCAAACATCTACCGATTTTCTGGGAAAGATCGTTCTGTTTATCTGAAAAATATTTTTCAACCAATTGGTCGATAACTTTGAAAAATCGTCAGCAAGCGATTTTTTTTTGATCTGCAGAAACTTAAATCGTTCTTTATGTAAAAAATCGTTCCATGTGTACCCACTTGCAATAACCCTGCCATTAAGGCCCACTTTAGAAACATAAACCAAAGATTTTAAAAAAATAAATCCTGTGTAAGTCCTAATTTGCATATTTTTTCCCTGCCGTGTATGTCTGCTTCCAATTCCCTAAAAAAATTGGACGATTTATCTTACCATGTATGCTCACGAGTGGGCAAAACCATGTTGATTTGCAGGGGAGTTAAATTTCTTTAGTTGAGAACATTATTATAGTTGAGAGATGATGTAAAAAATCTAGTATAACAGTAAGTCTAAATACTTACTCTAAATACTTAACCTGAAACCTGAAAGGCGCTTAAACCATAGTTGGCAGCTAACAGAATTAAACCTGCTCAAAGAGCAACCAGATCACACATTCCCAATGGAGTGTCCATACCGTTGGGATAAGCCACATTGACTAACCCCCAATACACTTACCAAGAATACTGCATACCACCAAACCAACTAACTAATAGCGCCAATTAACTACTGACCCCCACTGCTACTGCTGCACAGTGCCCCGCCTGGAAAGGAAAACAAGTTAATGAGAGACAAAGAAGGAAGAAGTAGGAGAGAAGACCGATTAGGTCCTGAACGAGATTAAACTTCAGTGGGGGGCTGTACCTAGGTGTTAGCTTACACTGGTGAAAAGGCACGGGGGGTGGAGTCAGGTGATTACGTCACTTACCCCATATAAGCTGGGTCATTTCCTGGAGAGGCCATTCTTCATCCTGAATTTTTCGCTGTTGGTCGCTGGAGCTCCATCTTCTGAAAGCTAAGTGGTTTTTATTCTCTTCTGTCCTCTTGCTGCATCTCTCTCATTTCTACTTCTGTCCTCTGCTATTCTCCTTCTTTACTCTCCTTTCCTTTTCTTGTCTCTTCCCCCCTTTTGCTTCTCGCTGCCATGTCGTTCCCCGTCGCGGCCCCGGAGTTTATCCCGGACACCCCTCCACGTGGTGAGGGGTCGTCCGGTGTCCTGCCCCCTCTTCCCGCTGTCGGTCCGGTTGCTCCTGTCCCCCCGGTCCCCGTTGCGGCCCCAGGTGCCGTGTCCATCCCAGCGGTGGAGGCCGGTACCATCTGGGCATGGCCTCCATCGCGTCCAGTCACGCCCTCACGTACGCTGGCACCTCTATCTGAGGTGCCCGCCCCCATCCTGCCTCCCTCCCCCCCTTCCTTGCCGTCTGCCCCTCGCGCTCGCCGTGAGGTCCTGGAGCGTCACTTCCGGTGCACCTCCGGCGGCCATTTTGGATTTGCGACCACGTGTGCGGGGGGCGGGCGATCGTTCGCGCCGCGCATCTTCGAGTGACCCGAGGATTTTTACGGCGCCTGCCCCTGTTCCTCTGCCTCAGGCCTCGGCTGGGCCTGTTCTGCCACCATTCCCCTCCTCCTCAGTCAGCGCTGCTGCGGCTGCCCCACAGGTTACTACCACGGGGGTCCAGACTTTCTCCCCCTCCCCTTCCCATAGCAGGCCTCGGAGCAGGAGGGATAGGGGGGGTTCTCACAGTTCTGGGGATAGGGCCTCCCATTCCCGTAGGTCACGTAGGTCCCGTCGGTCCAGTAGGCAGGACCGGTCTTCTTCTGGGTCATGGTCCTCACGTTCCCGGGATAGGAGGGGGAGGGGTTTTGTCCCGGACTGGGTTCCCGGGGGTTGGTTCCCTCAGATGCCATATTGGGCCACATACTCTGGGCGCCGCTCGTCTAGGAGAAGGTCCCATAGTAGTAGCTACACTTCCTCTGGGCCTTCGTCCAGGGGTCATAGGTCTTCTTCCCAGCCTGCCTATTTTTCTCCATCCCCCCGTGGTCATTCGGAGGTTGTTCACCCCGTTTCCGATGTTTTGCAGGTTGAGGTTCCTGGTGGCTCCAGTCGGGAGCAGGCTCTTCCACCCGTCGGGGGATCAGATTCGGCACCTGTGGTGGTCCCTGATCGCCGTACTCCGGTTCCTTCCACTTCTGCGGCTGTAGTCCCTTCTGTTGTTCCTGCGCCGGCGCCTGTGGCTCCTGTGGAGAGTGATTTGGGACCTTCGGGTCGTGTTCCTCGTTCTTATTCCTGTTCCTCTTCTTCTTCATCCTCCTCTTCGGGTCATGGTCGTAGACGGGGGGGTCGCAGGCGTAGTGGTCGGAGTAGGTCTCGTAGTCGCCCACCTTCTCCTCTGGCGGGGGCGGGCTCTGAATCTGTGTTTTGCGCTTATAAGGCCCTTTCACGTGGTTTGCACTCGGGCATTCAAGATAAGATTGCTAGGGGGCGTTATGTTGATGTTTTTACGTTAACTGACTCTAGCAAATGGGCCCTTAAGGCCGCTAGAAAGCGTGGGGCTTCCGCTGAGGAGCAATTTAGGTCTTTTGAAAACTGGATCCCTAACTTTCTGGTTTTTGCGGAATGTTACTTGTCTACCCGCCCCACAGAGTTTAGCGATGTCCTTTAGTATATGCATTTGGTGGACGATTTGCATAGGAGACATGGTGGTTTGGCTTGGCGGATTTATGACGAGTGTTTCCGCGGTGATAGGGATGGGTGTCCTAGTTTGCAGTGTGGCCTAAAAATGTGGATCTGTGGTTGGATGTCACGCGGGGTAGCGGTGTGTCTGAACAGTTCCCTTCCCCTTCTCCGGTGGTTACGGCTCCTGGGCAGCGGTTTCAGGTTGCCGGGCGCCAGGGTGCGCCCGGGTTCCGGCGAGGCCGTTGCTACGGTTTCAATAACTCCTCTTGCAATAGAGGTGCGAGGTGCATTTTCCGTCACCTCTGCCTCCGTTGTAATGGACCCCACCCCCAGAAAGAGTGCACCAAGCCCCCTCCCGCCTCCTCCTCCCGCCCTGACGGTCAATCTGGACCTGGGAAAAGCTAGGTCCCCTATTAACTTGTGTAAGCTGGGCGAGTGGTTGTTTCGTTACCCCGATACGGCTCGGGCGGACTTCTTATTTCATGGGTTTCATGAGGGTTTCAGGTTCCCTATATTTGGTCCGGTCTCCCGGAGGCGCCCTCGCAATCTAAAGTCCGCCTTTCAGCACCCCCTGGAATTGCGTGCTAAGTTGNCTAAAGAACTTAGCGCGGGCAGAATGGCAGGCCCCTTTCCCTCCCCTCCTTTGCCTGGCTTAGTTTTTTCCCCGGTGGGGGTTGTCCCTAAGAAAGCCGCAGGCAAGTTTCACCTTATCCAGCACATGTCGTTCCCTAGAGGCCTTTCAGTTAATGATGCCATCCCGGTGGAATGTGCCAGCGCTCGCTATCAGTCCTTTGAGGAAGCTTTAGTCATGGTACGTGGCTTTGGCCCAGGGGCTTTGTTGGCTAAGGTGGACATTGAGTACGCCTTTCGCCTTCTTCCCTTGCACCCTGAGTCTTTTGTTTATATGGGGCTGCATTTGTCCGGCGATTATTTCGTGGACAAGTGCCTTCCTATGGGCTGGTCGGTCTCTTGTTCCTACTTTGAGGCGTTTAGCTCCTTCCTCCACTGGTGTGTGGTCGCTGGTACGGGCTCCTCTGGGGTTGCTCATTATCTCGATGATTTCCTGTTGGTGGGTTCGGCCGGGAGCAGCGAGTGTGCTGACTTGCTTTTTTCGGTTCAGGCTCTGTTCCATTCCCTGGTGTCCCGGTTGCCTCGGATAAAATGGAAGGTCCCACCTCTCGCCTTTCCTATCTGGGGATAGAAATTGACACCGTGGCCGGACTATGCCGCCTCCCGGCGGATAAGGTCAGCCACCTCCGCGCAGCTATGTCCATGGCTTTATCCTCTCCCTATTTGTCATTGCACCAGCTCCAGTCCCTCATTGGTTCTCTCCACTTAGCGTGCCGGGTCATGCCGATGGGCCGTGCCTTCTGCCGCAGATTGGAGAGGGCTTCGGTGGGTCTCACCCATCCACGGGCTTTAGTACCGCTGTCCCCGGCTTTGCCTGATGATTTGGCTATGTGGTTGGGCTTTCTTGCTAATTTCAACGGCATCCGGGTGTGGCCCTCTCCTCCGGTCTCGAACACGGAGTTGCTGTTACACACGGACGCGGCAGGTTCGTCCGGTTTTGGTGCTTACCTTGGGGGGGATTGGTGCGTGGCCAGGTGGCCAGAGGACTGGGTTGCGGCTGACTTGACCCGCAACCTGGTGCTGCTGGAGCTGTTCCCCATAGTGGTGGTGTTAGAACTGTGGGCTCCTCGTCTGGCTGACCGGGTGGTGGTCTTCATGTGTGATAACTTGGGGGTGGTACATGCTGTAAATCGTCAACGTTCTACTTCCTCCCCTGTTATCCGNCTTCTCCGTCATCTGGTTCTGAGGTGCCTGGAATTTAATATCATCATTCGGCCGCAGCATGTTCCGGGTGTGGACAATACCTTAGCTGACGCGCTCTCCCGCTTTGATTGGCCCAGGTTTCGGATGCTTGCTCCCTCTGCTTCTCTTACCGGTACCCCTTGTCCTTGCTCTGTTTGGCAGATCGTGTATCCTCTTTAGATAGNCTGGCGCTGCGGTCCCTCGCTCCGGCTACCCTACGCTCCTATCAGGCTGCCTGGTCGAGGTGGGTAGCCTTCAAGTCCCTCAATGCTCCCCGCCTCGGTGGCGATGTGCCCTGCCTCCATCAATTCATGTTGGGTATGTACGCTGAGGGTAAGTCTAAGGCTTACATGTCCAGGGTGTTGGCTGGCCTGGCCTTCTTTGCTAGATTCTATGGCCAGCCGGACTTTACTAAAGTAAGCCCCCCTTTCTTATATAATCTAGGAGAAGATCCCCACAGTGCCGGCAGGTTTTTTACCTTCGCCCGGGGTATTCGGCATGCCAACCTCCTTTAGTTAGTTATTGCTCCTGTTTTTGCCGGCTCCTTTGCTGTTTTTGTTTATGTTTCTTGTTTCCTTTACAGATGTGTCCCGCGGAATGAAGGTGTGCTGGGTTTTTGGTCATTCTTTTGTGTATTGGGCCGGGTTACATCCCCTCCGGTTTGGCAGTAGCAAATAGCAAGTTATTGCAGCGTTTATCATCTTTGGTTGGTAGCACTCATGGTGTCTTTGCGTGTATGACCGCGACTGGGTGGCTGGGGTTTGTCCGGGTCGGACAGTCTTAGCCTTTGTTCACATCACCCTTGGTATGAGTGTCTCACCAGATAATGTCATGGAGCCGGTAAGATCAGGCTTACTTTGTGTATCTGCATTTAACTTGTATTTGCTCTTTGGCCACATCAAATTTAAAGTAATAATAATAAATAATTAGCGATTATAAAATTCCCCTTTGAACCACCAATCAATAAACAACCCTTCAATTTGGCCTTTTTATTTGTATCTTGTGTCGTTATTCTTAAGTGTAAGTTTGTGGGTTGGTACAGCATCAACACTTGAAAGTTTAACAGAGGGAAGAAAAGAAAGGGGAAGGGAGGGAGGGAAGAGAAAAACCTGGAAAGTGAGGAGGAACCCCCATTCATTTTACCTCCCCTGCAATTCAACATGGTTTGCCAAATTGTGAGTAAGTCATGAGTAAGTCAATAGTATGTAAAGTCTGTACCTGGCCCTATCTGAACATTTGCTATTTCCTGATGTTGTCCTCAGGCTTCGATGCTACTTCTCAGGTCCATTCTTCAGGTGTGTGGGTGGTCTACTTGAATGTTGGTATATGTTACCAGGTAAAATAGCGAGAGTCATTACACATCTGAAATCACTATAATATCCCTTTGCCTTCTTCCAGGAGAGCCATTGGAGCTTCTTACAGGATGCAACTCTGAAAAGCCCCTGGAGCAGTGTGACTTTCTGCATTACACACCATGAAGCTGTGAAGTGTAGCATAATTTTCCATAAAAACATACACTATGTAGTCAACAATAGCATTCTTCACCCAAACATCTCCACAGGCCTTTTACTTCAATAGGATTCCCCAAACAGAGGATTACCTGGGGGTGGTTCTGAATGCCTGGAAACCACCTCCCACAACTAGTATTAGCAGGATTCCTCTCTGTATAATTCTGTAGTTGTTAAAACATGTATTTCAGTATGTGGCCATTAGTGGCTGCCCAACAGTGTCCTGGTTCTCTGTCTGCTCTCTCTCCTCTCTCCTTTCTGTTCTTGATCCCAACCACCAGAGAACCACCCTGTATCAGTTTGTGCTCTGTTCACTGTTGCTAGTATTACAATCTGCCCACATAGTCAGAGACAATGAAATATGGACATCAGTGCTAGGTAAGATTCTCTTCCAGACTGCTGCTATCATTGTCATCTATGACACATAAGGGGCTGATCCAGAGTTGCGCATTGTGCCTGTTTGCTGGCGCAATGCGCAGATTTTTGTGCGATTTTTCGCACTGCGCATGCGCGAAGAACTCAGAATCGCACGCTAATCAGACGCACATTAGCGTTTTCAGAGCTCTGCGCTTCAGATTTTTGCTGTGCGATTTAGGGGCGTGCCAGCATATTATAATGAG
>JABWIB010000023.1:140146-153810 GCA_016617825.1 Platyplectrum ornatum | reverse complement strand
TATTTGCATACCTCCCACCTGTCCCGATTCTGGCGGGACAGTCCCGCTTTTGGGGGACTGTCCCGCCNTCCCTCCCGCCACCCAGTTTGTCCCGATTAGGGGACAAGCTATTTTTTTCCTATAAAAATGCATTAAAAAGTATATTTTTGCCGCGGCAGTAAATGGGGCGGGGCTAAGCAGGAACGGGGCGGAGCTTGGGCGGGACCGGGGGCAGGGCCTATTTGTCCCACTGTCGCCGGCCCAGAAGTTGGGAGGTATGTATTTGTAGCCTTGATCACATAGGACAGAACCCAGCGATTTGAGTTCCATTATGGAGCTTCTGGGAAATCTCCAGAAAGGCAGCACATGCCATGTCATGACACGGGATGGAGNCTATTAACATTATGTCTTGGTTGGCCTGAGCCCTAACTCCGACCCGGTGTACATGTGTTTTATTTGCGCATTACGCTTACCTGTGTCTTTTTATTTTACAAGTGCTTCAGTGTTTTCAGTGCAAGCTGTGATTACAACGCCAAAGAACAAATGACTCTGTTACTTTATATGTAACGTAAAGCATAAACACTTCATTAAATGTGTTTCCTTCCACAGGCTAAATAAAATGGAAAGAAAAACACGTTTATGCCCATTCTGCTTCCTTAGCCGCATGACTACAGTAATAAATAGTCTCTGGGGAAATGTCACAAGGTGCTGGGCTTTTATCAGTGTGAATCCACAATGCCCACACTTTTCCTGTGGGTTGAATCACAGTGCTGCATTCTCTCTCTCCCTTCTAACAACCACTCTCCACCTGCCACTTGTCAGCACAGGATACTGAATTTGTATTTGGGCTTTTCAAGTGTTACACTGGTATCTTCACAGATAGAGAGGTTCCTTGTGTCCTAACGCAATTATCACATTCTTCAGCTGCAATGTATTCATTTGAGGGCAGGAGGCAGCCAGTGGGTGGGTATTGATTAGGGTATAATGTCATGTGCAGCAGTGAAGGCAGGAGAAATGTATGCTGCTTAATGGTTTGGTATTAAGTAGGTGGGAATGGCTTTTAATTAGCCAACAATTGCTGAATATCCCAGTTTCCAAACTTTCCCTCCTCCCGTGGCCACCAGCTGCCAATCTGTTCAATATTTTTTTTTTATTTTGGAGTTCATTGCTTACTGCAGCGCAAAAAGCCTTTGTTTAAGAAAGAGGTCTCCTAGGGTCTCAGCTGCTGGGGTACTGCTTGCTGCTTACCATGAGTAGCAACTGTCAGTTTATTTTATCTCAATCTTTTCATCATTCTGCTGAAACTGGTCGAATGAAGCCACCTGAGAGTCCTGAGCACTGAGTACCTACACGTCATTAGCCCATCTCTCCTACATAACAAGTCAACTGAACAGTGTCTCAACTGCAGCTCTTTAACTCTGTCTTCCCCACTCCATAGTGTCTATGGACCTGATTCAGAGTTTTTTGCGGCCGCACGTTTCCTGCGCTATTTAAAAAACCGCAGAGTGCGATGTGTCCGGAGCCTCTGCCAGCGTGTGCTCGCAGCGCACGCTGCGAGCAGGAGAGTCAGCATTCAATGCCGGCTCTCTATAGTTAAAAAAAATAATAATAATAATAAAAAAAATAATAATGTTTAAATAAAAAAAAACATATTAAAATAATATTTTATTTATTTATTTATTTATTTTTCAACACTTTTTAAAGTTAATGAGGCAGGTAATTGTCCATAGGACAATACCTGCCTCTCTGGGTCTGCGCTAAGCCTGCACCATGTCCAGGGCTTAGCCCTGCTAAAAGCGCACAAGCAAATGAGAAAAGGGGCGTGCAACGCCCCTTTTCTCATTTGCATGGAGCGGAGTCGCAGAGGCTTTGCGCCCGACTCCGTGCCATTCAGAATCTTCGCCCCACAGAGTCTAGAAAATACATTTAATATCCCAATTAGGAAGAGCATAAAACATGCAAAGATTATTAGAGGATTCACATTCGGATGATCTTTTCATATACATGTAACCATATAGCATTGCAATCTATAAGCCATGTCAGTTATATAGAAAGGACAGCTATAACTTTAGCAAGAAGTACAATTATGTTTTAAATAAAAAGTTATGTTTATACATTTACATAAACAAACCATAAAAAAAAAGAAAAAATGATATATATTTTCTTACAAACTAAACGCATCAACCACTCTATCCAGAGTTACAAAGAATGACTGGACTGGGTATTACAATTACAGTATACACGGATTACTGGTCCACACTACTGTTATACATTCACATTAATCCAAAAAATGAGGTAATGTATGGCTATGGGAAATACGTTTAAGCCAAAGAAGTATTTCCTTATATGTCCACTACAAGCTGTGTGTAGCGCGGATCAGAAAAGGGCACGTCAGCGCGAATATAGAGTTTTCTCCAATAACCTGACTATACTTTTACCTGAACTATCTGAGGGCTATGTTTTGTGCTTCCTTGGGCTCCTCTTAGGACTGTGGTGTTATTATTATTAATATTTTAAGCCCAATTCATCTTGTTTAGTGCAAATTGCTTCTGTCAAGTGATATGCAATTTACATATTGTTTGCCAGGTTTCCTCTTATGTACCATTTGTGCAAGTCAATTGTTTAGTTTACCCTTGTTTTTATATATTGTCATATATAATTAAAAAAACAAAGGGCACTACTGTTTCTCTGTCACAGAAGCTCTGTAATGGAGGCCAGGAATAAGACCGTGCTTCATACAAGTGTACAGCGCTAGACATCAGAAGACTATAGTGTACCATATACCTTCTGCAATCACATGGTACAGAAAAAGCTAATTCAAGCTTCCTGTAGGGAAATGTTTGTAGCTGACAGATGGGAGAATTGCTGCTCTGCGAGAGTCAGAAAAAGTTTAAAAAACTGATTACTTTAGCCACAGTATTACAGATATGTATAATATAGGACATACAAATCTAATTTCCCTAATCATATTCAGATATGGCAAAAGCCATTTCGCATTCTTCCACAATTATTGGATTGATCTGGATGGGGTTACAGTCTGTGTCAACCATCTTTCCTTATGCACAATGAAATGATGGTTCCAGACACCTCTCGGCACATATTAAACCAGTCAGTTACAGTACTTCTAGACTTTCCTGGAAGAGTATGTCCATAGGTATTTCCATGATAAAAAATAACACCAGTTCCACGATTTGGCACAAACTCAGGTTGAAATGTAATTCGCTGTCCTTATCCATATAATATTGTAATAAACCATTTAAAATAAAGTACAGTAGTCCCCACCTCTACTTTTGTTTTTCCTGCATGTCATTTCACATTGATGACAAGACTCTGCTTCTTTTGGGTTATTCAGAACTTTTTCACATTAAAATGTGCAGATATATTTTCATAAAAATAATTTACCATATAATAGAGGGTAAACTCCCTTAAACTGGTATTACTGACTGACATTTTCTAGTACTGGACAAATACTGGACTTTGGGGCCGATTCAATCCCCTTCGCGCGAAGTTTTTCTGCCTTACGCTGTTTGCGCAAGGCAGGAAAACTCGCGTTTTTTCACTCACGGCTCATTGTGCCAGGTACAAAAAGACGCGAGTTTTCAGTCCCGTAATAGGCGGGAAAAAGCGCACTTCGTGTTTTTTCCCGTCTTCGCGCGGGATTGAATCGGCCCCTTTGTGTCTGAGGCAAGGAAATATATAATGTTAACATTTTAAAGTGGAGATAGATCAGGCAGGTGTGGTTGACCACAGATTACCGGTAGATCACTTGCTAAAGTAGTACATTACTAGAGTCCCAGTTGAGGTATCTGCTATATAAGACATTGGGCAGGGTAACATTAGTGATCCAATCATATCTCAATGAACGACCCAGTCACATGGTGGGGCAGCAGACCAATTAATGTTTGCCATGTCATGAACCCTGCATGCCACCACAGGTAAAACATAAGCAGCACAAGAAAAAAGGGCATACAAATGGCAGCAAGCAATAAAAACTGCAATGAGTACAGAAACAGCGTGTCAGTAAAGGTCTCAGACACCTCTCCTCCCCACCCTACAGGCACTATGAGGATCAGGCTCATTTACTCATAACAGGCACTAGGTTCTTGTAGCTTAGGGAAATAGGCCCTTGCTTGTGTAGTAGGTTCTCATATAGTGAGACTAGACTCAGGATTAATGAGCACTAGGCCCTGGTTTGTGGTGCTTGGTCCTGGGTCCAGTGTAAGAGGGTGCATTGCACTGATAGTAGACAGAGGGCCCAAGGCCTTTATAGAGGACAGGTGGCAGAAAAGGGTCTGGGCGTTAGATGCCACAGATGAGAAGCACAGGGAGCAGACACCCCAGAGGTAAGTCAGCTGGAGAAAGGTGACAATGAAGTACTGATTTTATCTTCTTGTTTGTCTCTGTGAGCTCCTATCTCCCACGGAGGGGACAAAATCTGAAGGTCTGTGTAAAGGTTCCTGTTTGCTAGACTGTTTATGAAATGGCTGTCTGAGCCTCCGGTCAGTGATGACATTTGTCTTGCGCATGGATTAACTGACCCGTCCTCACCTTACAGGTCAACAGTGGGTGAAGTAACTTGTAACTGTGTTGTTTCCTTTAGAGATTAGTAAGAGTGTCACACCTGGGACCAGGAGAGAACAATTCATCTTCTTCTATGTTCTTCAGATAGGCAGCTTGGGGAGGGTATGGGTTTATTTTGTGTTTCAGGTCATCACATTACTTGTTACTAGTGCATATAAGGAGACCAATGAATGCCCAGAATATACCTAGCTGACCTAGGTCTCCAACATTACAACTATACTTTCAAAAGTGGATTGGAAGAAAAAGCACATCTACTTGTGAATTTAGAATGAAAAAAAAACGTGTAAACCTGAGAAATATTATTGTTCTATAATAATAAAAATGAAGCAGTAAAAAAGGTTTAGCACAAACAGTAACAATACAGCGAGCACCTCCTTAGTCACACTAATGCACGTTAATGCAAAAAAATCAGGGTGCAAACTATGTTTAGCTATTCCGAACTTTTATTATCCCATAATAAAACATAGTAGTAGTCAAAATGTCGTCACGAGGACCATGTATACACTGCTCCTGCAGCAACGCTTAGCTACTATGTGTGCTAATGTGTTGTATTTAGGTTCATACAGCACACACTGTGCAGCAGGGAGCAGCCTTTATACATCGTCCTTTTGACGATGCATACACCATTTAAATCGCTGGATCATTGATTACCCGGGCATCACCGTTGAAAAAGTAGTACATCGGGCAACACCGGCCGGGCTCTTATGCCTGCGCCGTTCACAATGAACTGCCCGGGTAATAGTCCTCTGTATGAACGGGGAATCAGCCAGACTTGTATAATGTATAATCCCCATGATTTATTTATTTTATTTACAATACATTTGGTACTAATATAAGGGACCAAGTCATAGTCTTAACAATGTATATAGTTAAATTATAGTACGTATTTAGTTTGCAATGTTCAGCTTTTCTGCATTATAATCTAGATCAATGTGTGAATTGCTACAGTTTTAATTCATTTGCTCTATTAAGAAGATAAAGCATTAGCACCTGTAACCTTTATGAATCCTATAAGAGATTTAGATCGAATAATTACAAATTCCATTTTAAAGAGAAAAGGTAACATGAAAAACTACTTTTTTAATTTAGAAAACAGAGCTGTCTAATAAAAGGTGTGCAGTATATTCCAAATACATGATTGATATGTCAGGGTGGCATTATTTATTCATTTGGTGAAGACACAGAATTTATGTCAGCAGTATTTTAAGAGTGGTGCTAGATGGCAATATATAGTGTTGCACATAATGCATACATTGTCAAGTCCAGGCTATATAATACCTACTCTTTCATTTCAATGAGAAGATGAATTTTGGCCAGAATTGATGAGTTAAACGTGACTAGAAAAAGCATTATATTAAATACTTACACTATTGTAATAAATACAATGATGATTATCTAACAGAAAACATTTGAAAGCAATGTCTAGCTAACATCAAGAATGTTATGAAAAATAATTGATTTTTTTTACAAAATAGATAAATGTGCTTTTTATATGATACTCTCAGTTCTAGTTTGCGTTTTGTTATGGTAAAGATGTGTCTCCATGTAGGCTCCACCCACGGTGGGTTAATGCATCATACAGTATCATTGTAGACAGTATATTGTTGTTCATCGAAAATTCAAAAAATTAAGGGAGGGCCTGGCATTAGACACAGCACTTGGCTTTGGATGGTGTCACATTAATCACTGATTATTCTCACTATGGGCTGGATCCAGACTTACGTACTATTGAAGTTACAAGCGAGTGGATAGAATCATGTTGAATTGCAGGGAAGGTAAGCTTCAATAGTTGCAAAAAGTATTAGAGTTGAGAGATGATGTTTCCTAGCCCAAGTCTAATAACAGTGTAATAGTAACACTGGTCAGTATCTGTGTGCAAGATCCCTGCATGCAAACACTAACATTCATTTTACCTCCCCTGCATTCATCATGGTTTTGCACACTATTTTTTACCAGCTCAAGGTGGCAGAAGACTACACAATTGATCTATGCGGGGTGTATAACTTAGTATGAATCAGGGAGACTAGTGGAAGACTAATGATTGAGGTCTCCTGAGTGACACTCTTGGATTATGTTATTTTAGATGAAGCTTTCTCTATGCATGCGGAGAATGTGAGTGTTATCCAGGCTTAGTGTTTTTTTAGGCTTTTGCAAATTATTACAAACATTTATTCTGATGATTCTTTAAGTGCTTGAAGCTTGCCTTCATCTCTGCTGCTATCCTGCAACATACTAGCTCTTAACTCCATTTTGTGGTAGAAGTGAATGCATCAGATGTGAGGTATGGTGCAGTATTATCTCAGCAGAACTCAGTGGATCACAGGAACTGCTCATTACCTGGCTTTAGAGAAATGGAGGCAATGCTCGGAAGGGGGGCATTACAAAGTCTTGGTCCTCATAGATCATTAGAGTTTCATTCATCAAGTGGACCAAGTGGCTGAACCACAGGCAGGTCAAATGGCTCAGTTCTTTACTAGGTTCAGGTTCCTGATTACTGATCGCCCCAGATCCGTGAACCAAGAAGTAGGCACATTGTCCAGATTATTTCTGTTGAACGAAGCATCTACCAAATGTTTGCTGCACAATGTACCAAAAATGTCCATCATTGCTGAATTAACACAAGATCCCTATTTCCACATTTAAGAAGTACAGAATCAGGCTGCAGGATTTTATTACAGACCATCTTGAACTTGTGCCTCCAGTGCCTCCTACCTACATACAAGTGAGTTATTATTGCTCATCCCTAATTTACAATTTCCACATCATGGAAATCTCATGCTGATGCTGATAACAAGTCTTATAATTTCACATTCTTCCATTAAAGTGTCATAAACGTACCCAATAAATTGAGGTTATTATCTCATCCCTAACTTAAGATTTCCATGATGTGGAAATTTTAAATTATGGATCAGCAATAATAACTGCATATGCAAGGTGGTAGCCTCCTCTCACTTGTATGGTAGGTAGGAGGCACCAGAGGTCTGCATTTGGTCCTACATTATTATGGACATAAGTGAAAGGTACTAGAGTTAAGTCTAAATGCATGAAAGAAATAAAAATATTTCAAAGATACCCAGCTGGCACAAACACTTCCCAAAAGCACTTACAAAAAAATAATGTGGCCATGCACAGATATAACATACAAGTGCAGTGTGTGTAATAACCATTCTTACCAGTGTTTTCAGGGTCACTGAAAATGTCACTTCTGTTCGTTTTCCATGCTAGCAGGTTTGCCATGCAGACATAATCTGCAGCCTCTATGTGTCTGCTAACTGCCAGCATCATCCTGTGTGCCTTTGCAATGCCAAAATAAACTTGAGCTTCTTCTATCAGTGGTATTTGTCCCAGACTGACTGCTGCCTTGTAAGCTTCAGAAAAATACTGGCACGCTTTATTGTAGTTTCCCTGCAAGAAAACAAACTGCAAATATTAATAATAATGTTACTTATACGATAATCACAAATAATAGAGCCAGCCCATGTCATGGCTACGACAAAATAATGGCCAGTATCCTAGGTGTTCTTTCATAGGTTAAAGGTAAAAAGACAGGACCAGATCCAGACGTATGTACTATAGAACTTTGCTGAATTACATATGACATTAATATCTTCTCTCAAATCTAAGACTGTTTGCAGCTAATAAAGTTTAACTCCCCTGCAATTCATCATGGTTTTGCCCATTAGCTCGTAAGTTTAATAGTATGTAAGACTGGATCCAGTCCAGAGAGATCAATCCCTTGCCATCCTCTCTCTTCCTTCTCCTGTCACCATGGCATGTTACAATGTGAGGGAGGTACACTAGGGTTGCAGATGAAAATTTTAGGCATTTCTCCCGAAACACCTTTTTGGATGTGGATTTGTTGGAACACAAGATCTCTCCCTGTGCATACTGTATGTGTTTATATGTTAGTACTGTCTCAAGTTACTGTGCCAATACTTAAGGCTGGTGTAAGTATACAATGTTACATTTTAGCAGTGATGTTCCCCTCAATGCCAAGGGGTTACAAAAGCAGGGGTGGGAGAAAAATGCCATGCTTCCTGCCATCTCCAATATCATAATCACTCAGACAAAAGACTTTCCTTTTTGACAGATATATATTCAAGTGCCATGTAATAGTTGTTTAATGTTAAGTCAGGATACCAGAGTGCATTTACCCTACAAACAATCAAAACATTATGATTGCAGCAATGTGGAGCAAGATTATAGTATATATACTGAAAACAAGAACACTTTACCCCTAATACAATTAAAATCCTTCAAGAGCAACATAGCAATGTTACTAACAAAATATTTAGTGTTATTGTTGCTCACAGCAGGCACTTAAAGAAAATAGATTCACATTGGTGCGTTTAATGGACCGGATATATGATTATGAGGTGAGAATGTTAAATAATAATCCAGACAAGAGAAAGACATTCATAATGCTCTGCCCAGTGAAATGTCCCTAAATTCGTACTTCATTACTTTATATTTGCACGGCAATTAATCTAAGAAGAAATGAGAAAGCAATATCTAATGCAATTGTAGATAACTAAACAGCCACATGTTGTTACAGAACCATTTCAGCAGACCTGTTTAGTGAACCTCAGGATAAGCTTTGAGTTTAGTCAATTTAACATGTTTTATTTCAGGGTGACTATGCAGTAAAGTAATTCTCAGAAATATTCTGTCACATTACATATTTTATATTATTTATATAAATTGGCAATGAAATGAGCAAGTATCCATCTATTATACTTTATGTAACCAGAAAACATTATTTCAAAATGTTAAATATCATAGACCAAAAGTATATATATAGAACTATGATATAAAGTAAATGTAAGTAAACATAACATAGATCACTTAAGTACAATAATTTCTTATTGAGCCTCAGTACTACAGGTAGTTATAATAATTATAAAGGACCTCTATAGAAGATAGATATAAATATGAATCCATAGAATCCAGACATCCGTAAAGGTCCATGTCTCTATCAGTGGCTGGGAAGAGGCAGTGTGTATATGGTTTCAGCCATATGTACTGCTTTGATTTTAAATAAGACTGGTGGAGAAAGCTTAAGGTAGGGGCTTTCCATACATACACATAGGATTTACCCCATACGAATGGAAATCTGCATAGTGGTTATTCCAAAGCAGAACCAGATCCAGACCTCCACTACCATCTGGATCCCTGCTAAGTCCTGAATTCCACGGCCTCCCCACTGGATACTGATGTTAAGATAAGTCACTGTATACAGGACATTATGAGCACTGGTTTAAATGATATATAGTAAGTAATAGCATTACATTTTGGTATTTACATTTTATTTTTATATAGACAGGAATTACCAAACAAATGCAGCCCTTGTTGGCAGAGACTGGTTGCTCCTTATTAGCCTGGGTGATAAGCCCACACTGATAAGCCCACTCTGGTATATAATCATTTTACTGTAATGGTATATAATATTTTTTATGTACACTATTATTTGAACTGTATTTAAAATCTACAACATATTCATAAATGCTTAATTTCACAAAAACGAATATGCCTAAAACTATTACAAATGCTGGACATTTCAATATATGGTTAACAGAATACAGAATATATAAATGTCTGTCACACTTCATATGTCTGCAGGGCAATGATCATCTATACGGCACCAGTCATGTGTCAGAAATCCCATCCGTGGCTTACTTAATGAGATTTCCCTTTTTATCTATTTGTATCAAAAGATTTTTCCCCACTGGTCATCTTAATAGACCTGAGAACAGCAAGATTTGGTGAAATAGCTTAGCTTCTCTAAAGACCCATATTACACACCATATGTCACAAACTTTAGTGGCTTCTGCTTTCACTTGGGCTTTAAACATCAGAGGTCTTCCCCCATACTGTGTCAAAAGTCAGTCGTGTATCGTGAACTCCAAATCTTCCCTAGTTGGGATGTGCAGCGAGCAGGATGCCATCAGCACGGGCTAATCTTGCCATAATCACAAGTGGCAATTAGCGCTCTCTAACCAGCTGTCAGGCAGCAGACCGCAAAGAGTGACTCTTCCATTTAAACCTGCAGGATAGCAGTATGTGCACTTTTTTCAAAGCTATTCTTCCCTACTGGGAATTAAATGACACAAAGAAGTCACCAATATTACTATTTCTTCAGCACAAATGGCAGGGAGCTGCACACAGTGCACCAGCTCCCAGCATGTAGATATCTTGCAAAATACACTCAAGCTGGATGAAACACAAAAGCACATAGTTCTAACAATAAAAATAATATGGAGATCAGTGAAAATAAAAGCAAATGATATGCAATAGCAACAAGGCATTATATGATAAAATGCATTGTAGATATGTATGGATCAAACATCTACAACCTGTAAATTTTGAGATGTCTTTGTACATCATAGGTGAAAACTATGTAGTACTGTATACTGCTATACTGCTTTATTTGTAAAACTATAACTTCATTTGCCGCTCCCTTAACTGCACCATGATATCCTATGTCATATTCTTACTCATTTCCTCATCCTTTTAATGAGAGAAGAAAAAAAGTTTATTAAAATGAATGGAGTTTTTCCTATACACATGTAAATATTTTGCTCATTGCTTTATACTCTGTCTGGAAAGTAACCCACATGACCACCCATAGAGATTATTAGCAATCACTCAAACTGTTATAGCTATAGTGCTATAGACTTGGAATACAGAAAACGGTCCTAAGATACTATTTATATCATAGTAACAAAAGTTAGTATTTCCATAGGGAAGATTTTGGTATTATTTGGTAATTTTAACACACAATATATGGAACAATGCCGATTATTAATAAATATAGATGTAATAATAATTATAATAATAAACCAGATCCAGGCATCAAAAATAAAAGGATGTAATGGGCAATTTTTGTTTTACTAAATAGATTGAATTACTTTATGATCAATATTTATTAGAACAAGAAGTAGAAACAGGTGTAGCTCCAATCCCTCTTCACTGCAGGACTTTTCATGAAATGCTAATTCTCCAGAGCCACCATTCCCTATGTTTTCACATTACGGAAACACAAGCATTGTGTGGACTTTCTCCTCCAGTGTTGTAGACAGCTGGATGCCCCAAATCCCTCAATACTTCAAGGGTCTCAGAAAGTTAATTCTGCCATGGAATTAAGCACAGTTGCTCATATCTCTCATATTTAGGAATTAGGTATGGGTCAGTGACATTTAGCTGCACTCATTTGTTGATAGGGAGATGTCAGAGATTAAACTGGTAATCACAGATCTTAGTGGCTGCAAACTGGTTTTACCTGGATGGATACAGCCTTTATATACTTGTTTCGCTTGTATGACGAGATCAAGCATTACGTATTATAGCAGACTTCTGCCTAAATGCGGAGGACTGCTAAAAGCGCACCAGAGGTACAAGATCAGATGTCCCTGGGCCAGACTTGCCCCCGGCCATCTAAGTTATGCTATGTTTGGGCTGATTTGTGAGTCATCGGTTGGACAGACTGATGAACTGCACAAATGAATTAAGGTAGGGGTCTAGAGGAAGGGGGTTACAGAAAACAGTGTGGAGGGGAGTTGGAAAGAACAGTGTGAAGAGGATATTGAAGATAACAGAGAGACCAGAGAAATATTTTACATGTATCTCATATGTGTCCCTTTCCACGACATATGCAAAAAATCATAATTCATAATTCATCAGTAAACATGTTTTAATTCTATGGCTTTCTCACACAGAGTGAGGAAGTCCTCCTCCCCTCACACCCACCTACATTACGCTAGGTGGCCCGGGTGGGGGGAGGGGAGATTTAAACTAGTGGGTAGGTGTCTAGTAGTGAAAGCCCTGCTAGCCCCTGCATTTTCCCCACAAGAGAGGGAAGGGACAGAAGACTTTACTCCCCTCTCAGGTCCTTTGACACCAACTGGTACATTGTAAAATGAAAAGCAGCAATAATTACACAACACATGAGAGTTTAGTCTTATACAGTATAAATATTGCTACACAAAGCATAGCACATATAACTAATACAAAAAGACATGTTTGAGAATACAATATCTGACCATGTATTCCATAGATCAGCATTTTATACCATGTATTTCACATATGATTATGTATTTCATGGATCTGCATACGCTGTTTATCACAAGAATGATTGGAAAAATATCTAAGCAGAATGTAATCAATACTTACATTTGCAGTGAAAATGTCTCCCAGGCATATACATGTCTCTGCTAGGCTTTTATACAAATTGCTTCTTTTGGCAACATCTATGAAGTTTTCGAGGTATCCAATGCTTTCATCAATTTTCCCTTCGCTAAAGAGATGCAAAATAAGAAAGATTCAGTTGATTTAGCATTATCTGTGTGGTAACTAAGGGCTGGATCGCGATCCGTACGTCCGGGGGGCCCGGAGAGAAGTGTCAGAGAGCGTTCCCCCAAATAAATGCGGTTGTAAAAGCAAGGGGGCCTCTTGTGCGATTTAAAGCATTATAATAGTTTCAGTTGTTGCGAGAAATAAGATTTGAATCGCATAATTTAGTACGTTTTTCCCACTTCTATTCATTTTCCTTTCTTGTTTCGAATGTATACCGTGTGTTTTTAAGTTTTCAGTCGTCCCTCTCGGAAAGAGAGGCAAAATATTTATCGCAACCGAATGACGGAGGGAAAAAACCCACAAAATCGAAATCTCGGCACGTGTTCAACATTCACCACGAGCGCGTGGTGAATGTCGACATTTACCGGTGGAAGTCAGAAATAAGGGTATTTGGCAAATATTTCTGACATACACGGAGCCGCTGTGTGTTTGTTGACATTCACCAGTGAATGTCAACATTCTCCGGATTTCTGACATTCACAGTAACATATATATATATGAGCTTAACCTAATATAGCTATATTGTGAACTAAACCTCCTCTATATGTATGTGCTGACACATAGTGNTATATATTGTTNGGTATGGAGCNCCNGACTTTCTCTGTTCCTTGTATTTACACATTGGTCTTTTTTGTCCTTGGCTGCACTTTCATATATATGCACTTGCACACATTTAATATATTTGAATAGAAGCGCGGCCTGTTCTCTTTTTTGCTACTGATACTAGTTTTCTGTGGGAGCTTGACCACTCC
>JABWIB010000023.1:101924-124057 GCA_016617825.1 Platyplectrum ornatum | reverse complement strand
GTTACAATGTTATTAGACTTGGGCTGGAAACATCATCTCTCACCTGTAATACTGATTGTAATTAATTAAATTTGCCTCCCCTGCATTTCAACATGGTTTTGCCCACTCTGGCCAGCTTTAGACAAGACCAAAAAAACTGTTNAAAAAGTCCTGGATAGAAATGCAATTTAGGGCACCTGCCATCAGAGTTCCTCCCCAATTTATTTAATCCCAGAGCTGGTTCAATAAGTAAATAGTTTGGGTATTAACAAGATCAATTCTATGTTGTATTGAACATAAGTACTGTATGCATAAGCATTGTGTATTAACAGTGTAACATATAAAACTATAAAGGTGTAAGATAGTTTTAACTTAGAATGTTCAGTTATAATTATGTAATCCAAAAACACCCCATTAAAACAAAAGCCACATGNTTCCTGTAAATAATACCTTCCAACAAATCCCAACCTGTGTTAGTTACTTCTCTATTACTTTTATTCACATTATGCCAGAGATGTTTACAGCTGTGACAAAACGGTTCACTTGCTTTCTCCATTCTCTCTTTGCATTATTAATATTACACTGCATATCTGAATGCATTGGTAACCAAATATAAAGTATGATTGGTGCTAGTCAGCCATACGTCACAAGGCTGTGTGGGTAGAATATATGATTTAGTCCCCATANCACATTTATTTTTATTACTTTGATNAATACGTAACAGAACCATATCCCACTATCAATGGAAGTGGCACGGATTATATTATATACTTTGCTTTATACCCCAGGGTCAGGTGATCAAGACTAAAGAAAAATGTTCAACAAAGTTAAGTCATAAAGAATAATAAAAAACATTTACATAAAACAAGACAGTAGTATCATGGGGTTACCCAAACCAAAACAATATAATGCCACATTGAATAATTTAAAAATTAGTTTGGGTGTTACTTACTGATACCCCTTTACCACTGGGTTTACGCGCATAGACCTAGGTTTATTTTGGTGGAAAAGGGTCCCAAGAAATTAAACCCGGGTAAAGTGACCCAGGTTTTTACCTGGGACTAATGCAGGGTTTTTACCCGGGTCGCTGCAGTGGAAAAGGGATTTCCCTTTAAAACATAGTAGATAACAATACTCTACTCCATTCAGTGGAAATGGTGTCAACCCAGGTTCACCTTTTTTTTTTGACTTGGGAAAAATGCAGGGTACAAACCTAGGTCTGAACCTGGGTTCTTGGTGGAAAATAGGTATTAGTAATACATTGGTTTACAATTAAAATACATTTGTGCCATAGATCCAGTAATGCACACTAAGGTAATTCATTAAAGTTACCAGTGCATTAGCCTCATACAAAACCAGAAAATGACAATCTGAATATTGGTTCTGGATATNAACAATGAATTTCGGATCGATATATTATTGCCACATTGGTATTATGCTGAATTGTACAGGTACAATTTCTTTTATTTTTTCACCCAACATATTTCAAATTGGCTTCTGTTATTCATACAGTCCCTATGTTAGAAAACCATCTCCTAAAACGTTATTAAACTCTCCAGCTCTAGAGCGTTGTGTCCTCAAATTTAAGTAGTTTTCTGTCAATCAAATGGAAAGCCTCATCAGCAGCTCTTTGCTCCTCTACCTCAGAGATTGACATTATTCTTTTTACATTTTAAGGTCGCAGCAATGATAAAAAAAAATATTCCTTAAAGTGACAAGTATTGCAGCACTTGCACCTGATCCAATGTTAAACCACCCACAGGGGACAACTGTCAGATACAGCAAAGGCTGAATGTTTCTACACACATCTGAAATCTGGACTAACTACTATCTCATCCAAGCTCATGACTTCAGGTAAGCCAGGCAAAATGTTACGCCAATAATAGGAAAGTNAATCTAGTGTCTAATGTGTGCTTATTTACCCTAATAAAACCACAAGGAACAAGCCATAGGGTCCAATGTTTGTAATCTAAGAGATCTTGGTCTGATCACCCAGATCTCCGACCATCTAATAGACATCAGTGTAGTTAAAAGAAGGGAAAGATAAGAAACACTAAAAGAGACAAGGGAGGGTTTGTGCACAGACCTGTAATTATCTAATTCCACTTAATACAGATAAGGGTGCTATCAGTGGTACATAACATCTGAACCAAACAAACGGCGATAGAGCAGGGAGAGGAAAACCACTCACTGCACACACGTCCACAAAAAGACCACTCAAAGGATGCACTCCTGACTGAATATAAAATCTAACTTTTAATAATGACCACTAAAATACCCAAAAAAAATTTTTTTTCATGTTAAAACATGACCAAAAAATACCAGAGACCAACTCACTATACGTAACTCCACAGATTGGAAAAATTACTGACATCTTCCAACCATATCAAGAAATCACAAGTTGATGTGAGCAATATTATTAGACGTATATTCTCCTTATAGTATATACTGTCTACTGAAAAAAGTGAACATAGNGCAGGATCTAACAGATTATCAGGAGAACGGTCTCTAAGGGGCCAATTCAGTACAAGTTTAATACGCGAAAAAGCCCAAAAAGTCGTGCACTTTTTCGAGTCTTTTATGGTAAGCCTTAATTGCGTCTTTTTATATGTGGTTTTATTAGCCGCGAGCTAAAAAGATGTGAATTTTCTCCCTTACGTTGTTTGCCTTTAGGAGAAAATGCGCAAGGCGGTATTTAATCGGCACCTAAGATGCTTATAATGGGAAAGCAATGTAGCAGTACAGAAACATATTCAGTCTTTCCAGTTTTGTTTTTTTAATCTGTAACCCTTGACCNTGTATTTAGTTTAGGTCATCCTTAGATTTATTAGATCAGGCATGTATAAATTAACTATCCTGCTAGTGATGTCATTTTTATGTACATTATCTTTAAACCTTTTTATATGTATGGCCTTGGTCATATGCATTTTCCTTAGGAAAATTCTACCTTCTTGCACCTGGTTACACCCCTTGATATATTTCAAAGATGCAATCATATTCCCTTGTCCCTTTTCTGTTCCAAGCTGTACATTTTGATATTTCCCTTCTTTGCACAGTGTCTAATATATTTATATACTTCGGGAGATATGACTCCAGAAGGCTAAAAACTAAATTCCACATAATGTTATTCCAATAACCTCTAAAGTAGCGTGTCTCACAGTACATTGTTGTCCTTAACTGTGTTATTTGTATATTAGGCCTCTACATTAACAAAACTGAGAAGTGATGGATAGTTTACAAGACACTACTAGCATGGCGGCATGTAACAAATATGGACANAATGCAGTGGTTGATATCATTAATACAAATTAAATCCAATAACCTCTAAAGTAGCATGTCTCACAGTAAATAGTTGTTCTCAATTGTGTCATTCATATATTAGGCCTCTACATTAACCCAACTGAGAACTGGTGTATAGTTTACAAGACACTACAAGCATCGCGGCATGTAACAAATATGGACACAATGCAGTGGTTGATATCATTAATTGACCTTCACTATTTGCAGCTCTGTGACTGATAATGTTGGGGGCTAGAAGGGACAAGGTCTGGAACTGTTGCCTAGAGTCAGTGCAGAACATTTTTTAGTTATAAATTAAATTGTCCTTGATGAGTAAAAAGCCTCAAAAACACATGGCATTAATGTGGTATAAAAAGCAATACATTTNTACAAGCGTTTATGAGCTCACTAAAAAACATTGCATTTAAAAGGAAAATGTACTCACATGAACCATTGTAATTCATTAAATAATAAAAAAAATGATAAACTACGGCAAATCATCCTAAATATCTTGTGTTCACTGGTTACAGTTTTTGTTATCTAATTATAATTANTTAGGGCCTCATCATGATGTAGTCAGATTTTTCCATAGATATGCAATTTTTCCATACCTAAGTACTGAACAAGTTTGCTCACTACACTTTCCCCACAACACCTGAAGCACAGACTGGAAACTGGCCACTAAGCTTAGCTTTTATGCATGCATCACTCTGCGGAAGGTTTGCATAAGGAAAAAAAATATATAGAACATTTCACACCCTGGCCCACACTGTACAATTTAAATGCCGGACCAGACCAAACTCTGTACACACAAAGTGGAGCCAAGCCCTTGTACACAACCATGCATTTTAGGGATCTCCTGGTTCTGTCAATGACCAATGATTTCTGTGTCCAGCATGAGGAGCTCGATTATTTATTAGATCGGGATCAGGCCCATAGTGATTAAAGAAAGATAACATAATAGAACTTACTTTCATTGCAGTCTGTGGATTTCCTGAAGAAATATGGGCCAATCCCAGTCGATATGCTGCTTCTCCTTCCAAGTTTTTATCATGGCCTACAGAATGCATGACAAAGTTATTGCTGCAACAACCACACTAGCAAATACTGTAGAATTTTAGAAGTGACGAATTTTATTAGTCACCAATTCATAGATGACGTACATGGTTGTTTTAACTTTTTAACACTAACTTGGTGCTATAAAGATCTGAAATGAAACAACAATCCTTTTTTTATTTTGAATGGTAAATGTATAAATGAAACAGCTAAACAGTAGTAGTAGTATAATATTCTATCCATTTTTCCTTAGAACTGTGACTGGGGTGGTTTGTGATCTGCAATGTAATTGGAATGGACAGGCTGAAAAAGTATTTATTTGCAAGTAAGAGTTTTACACACAAATATTAATCTATTAAAATTTTATTGACAACATGGAACCAAAACCATACTAAATAACAGCTGGTTTACACACGATGTATGCATAAACACATTTCATAGTGATTTCTGTGGACAAGTCACATCACAAGTTTCTGTTATAAAGAACAAGTGAAGTGTACTTGTCCGTTAGGATACTTTCACTCTTTCATAAAGATAATCCCACTTGATCACTCATATTAAGTTTTTTCTGCAAACAGGACAAAACATTTCGTGGCCTCCACTGTCACCTGCCCTTAATAGAAGAACACATATGGAAATTGGTGGTGCTGGTTCTATTGGTTTCAATGTCTGAAACTACTTATTTTTCACAGATCTGGGAGAAGGTGCTTCTGTGGCCTGCCACCCTCTTAGGTCATTTCTTTCTTGTTGTTTTTTCTTTATTTCATAAAATAACTTCTGGTTTTATATGTTGATTTATTGACCAATAAATGTTAATTTATAATTCAATCAATGGGTTTGGGTGGATTTTCCGCCTTGTTATTGTAACTGGTTTAAATGTCTTTCAATAAACAGAATTTAAAACACTTATTTCTAATCCACCTCTGTCCAATGTCTGGGTGCTTTTTATTTACTCATATTAATCTTTTTCCTTTTATTGGTCTCAGATATGTTTTTTCTTTGCTACTCAGGCCAGCATCCCAGAGTCACTGCTTCACTGCAGACATTGACCGTGGCATTTTGCAGGTAGCATTTAATTAAGCTGCAGGTTGAGGACCTGTGAGGCGTCCATTTCTCAACAAGAGACTCTGAGGTACTTGTCTTCTTGGTCAGTTGTGCACCAGAGCCTCCCACTTCTTTTTCTACTCTGGTTAGAGCCTGTGTGTGCTGATCTCTGATGGAAGTAGAAACAGGTATGAAATGACCCTTCACTTCTAGCAACAAAAGTAGACTTTTTCTTGGCCATTTTGACAGTATAATCGAACCTAGAAATGTGATGCTCCAAATACTTAACTAGCCCAAAGGAAGGTCAGTTTTATAGCTTCTCTAATGAGCAAAACGCTTTTCAGCTGTGTTAACAAAATTGCACAAGAGTTTTCTAATCATCCATTAGTCTTCTAACACAATTAGCAAACACAATGTACAATTAGAACACTAGAGTGATGGCTGCTGGAAATAGGCCTCTATACACCCTTGTAAATATTTCATTATAAACTAGAGGTTTACAGCTAGTATAGACATTTACCATAGTCACAATGTATAGAGTGTGTTTCTGATTCATTTAATATTATCTTCATTGTAAAAAAAATTAAGATAACATTAAATGCTTTTCTTTCAAAAATTCAGAAATTTCTAAGTCACCCAAAGCTTTTGAACATCAGTACATAAATAAATAAACAAATAAATATGGAATCCCTTCAATTCCCACAACTTAAGCTCTTCTTGGCATGGTTTTGGGCATCTGTATTATTAGAATATAACTTGCAGACAGAAATTCTAATTATCCCTGTGTTTAAGGCAATATGTATGATGCTTTGTCCTGCTATGCGCATGATGCGTTGCTCATGTTCCAGCTAGGTAAAGAGTCTCCAGTAATGAGATAAAATGTACGAAACGTACATACTAGTTAGTTACCACTATGCATCAATTCCTCATTGCAGATGACATTTGCAAATAATTTTAGCAAAATATAATGTAAGAAGAAAACAATATAAATTGATAGCATTTGTCTCTGAAAATGGATAAGAATGATCACCCAACCAAACAGTGAATGGCATTTAGTTTACCCATGGTACAGAATAAGAAAAAAAAGGAAGCAATGTTTTATTACCACCTACCTCCTCTTGCCATATCAAAGGCTTTTATTAGAGTTTTGATAGCCTGTTGCCATTCTTCTTGCTCTAGCATTTTGTCTGATAGCAGTGTGTATATTCTCCAGAGATTCTCACAGGCCAGTGAGTTGTGAGTACGACCTGTCTCATCTTTCCATATCTGGCCTGCTGTCAGATGATAAAATGCTTCATAATGTTCAGCAGCTTTCTCCAACTGACCTACAATATATACAACATTGTAGAAAAACACTCACTGCAGACTTCACAGCAAAAACGTATGTCATTTTCAGATATTCATAGTAACTAGTATATTTCACTTCGTATGCAGTAGTAAAGTAGAAAGAGGTACTGAACATTAAAAACACTACAAATTTACATTTTGCTGTTTAACAGGTTAAAAACACGAACTTTAGTAATATAATAATCTCATGTAAGGTATATAGACTACATTCTATATAATTTATGTACAATGTTAATAGCTTTATATAAAATGCTGATTATTTAAATATGATTAAACCTTGTTAACAAGAGCAACCCAAGTATAAGTACAGGGCAGGTAGAGGTGTCTGGCACTGAAGCTGAATGGCGCCACGAGAATGAGGCAAGGTAGCACCTTTTTATATTATACTCACTTGCTATATAAGGTAAAATTATAAAAAATAAAACATAACTACTTAGCCAGGCACCGAAACTTGCCGCAACCCTGCAATTACATGAGGCAACCACCTGTCTGCCTTAATCAAAACGACAAAACAGCAAAAAAATGAGCAAATGCAATCTAGGGTGAGCTGTTTATCTAACCAGTACAAGCACACCAACTCTCTCATATAGTATGTACAATAAATCAGAATGAAATCTATATGTAACCTTTGTGTCATATATATTTTAATAAATCTGTACCATATTACAATGCATAAAATATAAAAGACTGGAATACGTATTCTATCTTCCCCAATACTGAAGCATATGGTCCAAATTCCTCAAATTTGCAGACCCAAATATGAATGCAAGCCTGCTCACATTAATCTCTCCATCACATGGACGTTTAAGAAACTTTTTCCTGCGGCCTCTAAAAGTTAGTGAAATCTCCCCTTCATCTGGATTTTTCCTCAAAGAAAGATAAAACGATCTAGTGCAAACAACCTTCCACAACTCCACCCAGCCATACAAGGAATAATATTCACAATGTAATTTNATTATTCCTTGTATTCATGAAGGGAGTTTGTCATCATTACTACATTACTTCTGTCTCTTACATTTAGTAGAGTTATACTCTTTTCCTACTTTCAGCAAGACCATTTAGTATTCCACTGGCATACTTAACAGCTCTTTATTTTGATGACTGATGTACGAATTGTAGACATAGCTGTCTTGTGGCAGAGTATTTGAAAAGGGAACAAGTGTCATTTGTCATACATATTAGCCTGGACTTGGATTAAGAGGCATGTACAGTTCAAGTCTGTCTTGAATGACAGGACAAAACCTGTGAATTGTAACGAGTCTGTGTAAACCAACAAAGTTGATATATATATATATATATATATATATATATATATATATATGCGCATTGGAACTTTGGGTAGAAGAAATACACCACAAACAAAACATATAAATACAATATGAATGATATAGGAAGACATCTAAAATCTGATTGTTGCGAAGCACTTTTCTCTTCTATAAAGGACTTATTAAGTAGTTAGAACAGGTCTGAGTTTAGCCTTTCAATCTATTTATGATATCTGGGTTAAAACACATGTAGGTCAAAGTTCAACAAAAAAGGTCATAGGATGTCACAGGATAAGATCTTAAACAGTAATTCTTTTATCTATAATTGGAGACAATGGGGTATATTTACTAAGCAGGGAGATTGCAGTNAAATTCGAATTTGGGGAAGTTGCCCATGGCAACCAATCAGATTTGAGTTCACATTCTCCAGAGTGTAAAATGAAACTGAGAGCTCAAATCTGATTGGTTGCCATGGGCAACTTCCCCAAATTCGAATTTCACTGCAATCTCCCTGCTTAGTAAATATACCCCAATGTGATTTTAAATGCATTTCTCTGTGTGTCTTGCCCTGCTCTTCTTTCATTGCATTGTGCAATAAATAATATGCATATCCAATTTTTTTTTTATCTACTGAATATTCAGTAAATTATCTACTGAATATTGGGTAAATATTGTTTGTAATCGTTTCCACACTAAGCTATTAACATTACACAATAAACAAAAACAATGAACATTTATCAACACCTTTATTGCTCATATAAAGATCTCTTTTTACCATACTGTCCAATACTGCCCTTCTTTATAAGTTTTTACAAAATTGACATAAAAGTTAGTGCACAGGCTAATTGACATGACCCTTTTTCAGGAAGACTGAACAATTATTTCCTGTGGATGATATTTTTACTACGTGGATGGTCGTGGTTTGCGTTCATGCTTGGCAACTGAAAGAAGTCTTCTGCTGTTCAGCATGGAGCAAGATGTCAGTGTGAGTAGGAGGAGCGAGTTGTTTCTGGTCCAGGGACTGGCTTCTTGTTTCAATAAATCTATGAGAATAATCCAGACGACTTCAGGAATTATCTTCGGATGGATGATGAAACATTCTTGGCTTTGTTGCATCTTGTCACTCCTTTGATCCAGAGGAAGGACAACAAGGATGAAGCAAGCCATTACACCTGAACAACAGCAGAAGTTCACTTTGAGGTTCCTGACAGGCAGATCGTTGGAAGACTTGAAATTCAGCACTGCAATATCTACAAAAGCTTTGGAACTGATCATTCCTGACTCCTGCATGGCGATCACTAAAGCCTTTAAGAAAGAGTACTTGAAGGTATGATTACAATGCATATGTTGAGACATAGAGAAATACATACATCATTATTCCAAACATATTTTATTAGACAAAAAATCACTATAAACAGTACATGTACACATGTACAAAGGTTACTAGTGAAATATACAAAATACGTGAAATTTAATCTAATATATAATCTTAATATATAGATTAATTGTTCAGATACCTGTATGCGAATAATCGTTTGGCAGGTAACAGGTTCCTCATAATAAAAGATTGGCACGTAATTGATCGTTTGGGTCAAAACTTATGCTGATCAACATCACAAGATGCCTCTTAGCAGAGAGCATGGTACTGTTGCCAGCGCCAATACAGAGAGTCACTCTGAGTCCACCAGCCCCTCTGATGGTGAAGAGACAGGGAGGGCCAAGCCGATACGGAGATCCAAACTGGAAATCATGGTGTGTTATATTGACAAGTGGCTACAACTGCAAAAAGAAGTTGTACCAAAGTGTGTACATAGAAAAAGAGGAATATTAATGCGGGTCATTGACATAATTGAACCCTGACTTGGAATCACTAGAGAAAAACATCAGATTTAAAAGAGATGATCAGATGTGTAATGGAATACAGAGAAGCTACGAAAAATCTGGCAAATTTTAAAAAGTACAGAAATCTGTTACATACATATTATGTATTTAGTCCAACATTATTATTAAATTGAAATATTTAACATATCTCAAGCATCAAATATACACCTACTAATAATTTATCAAAGCCACATATAACCTCACTAAAGGATTACTGCAAGCACAGAGTGTAAACAAATGTTAATTTAACAAAAATTTTTACATGTACATTTGATTCAATTATCAAAACCTTGGAGCCTTTAAACGATTATCTTTTGGGAAGAAAAAAAGGTAAAACTTTGTCTGATTCCATGAGTAGAATAAATCTCGCACCATAATCAGCACCATATACGACAACAATTTAAAAATATTGCAGAATCAGAACGATAGTAGCATCTTTTCTTTGTTACTTAAGCATTTACATGCTATGCTAGTCATATCATTTTTGTTTCCAGTTTAAGACAGAACATGCTTTTACTTTACATTTGGTGGTCCTTTGTAGTGCTTAGGGTATAATTGCTTAAATATAGACAAACATAATTCACTTATAAACCAACATCTGTTTACACACAGTCTCATGATTTCATTCTGGTTCAGGCCTTTATTATCATATCTTAAATGATCCAAAATATCATTCCATTTTACTTAGATTCACTTAATATATGCGAGTCCTAACTACTGACCAAGCATTAGAAACACCAACATACACATGATTTCATCAACTGCATTATTTTCACAGTGCAAAGACTGATATTAACACAAATGGGTTTAAATGTGAAGCTGCCATAAAAGCAGGCACATAAACGTAATTCTTCCAGACGCTATTTTGATGCACATTTTTTGATGTCATGAATATTTAATGAAATGGCCCAAACTAAAGCCATATAACATTCTTACATTACTGATGCCTGCGCCCGTAAGCTACAAACATTAGAGCCATGATTGAGTGTACTAAAATGAACTCATTCAGCATTGCATTGATTAGTCGGAACGCAGAGAGAGAAGAGAGAGAGAGGGAAAGAAGAAAGGGAAAAAGATGCGTTACCCCACTTAAGAATAAAAGCTGGCACTGAAGGTTTCATTGCTGAAGCAAGAACAGCATTATACACTAACCCATAATTAAATAAATAAGGTATCGTAATGCACTGCTTGCCAAGACCTGACATTAATCTGGTAGGATGTTAATTAGGTTCAAAGACTGCTTCCGGTGTTGTTCAAGTAATTTATTATGTCACAAATTGCAAGATGTACTGGCTGACCTGCCGACTGCTTCCTATCAGCAATCTGAGGGCAGTTAATTAGCATCTTCCCTATAAGCATGTGCATTTTTCAGTAGATGTTAAAGTGGTAGAAACAATCTAGGGGAAAAAAATGACATTTCCAGAAGGGATCATTTTTTCAGTCTGTGGGATCAGTATGAACCAGACGGAACCACAGTGTATGTTGTAAACAGAGTATATTATGTGGTGTTATGGATCAGCCAGTGCAATATTTGGCTAATGTATAGTTTTATGAAATCAGTTGGAGAAGTAGCAGTATACTAACATATACAACCCAATTCCGAGTCCTAATCTATATAATAGGTAATCTTAATTTAACTCCATTCTCACATATTACAAATATAGTTTTAAAACATTACTCCATATAACAGAACATATATCTACTGAAGGGTGATAAATGAAGTACTACTAATGCCACAATGGCTGCCTCTTTGTATTATCATGTCGGTCAGCATTAGAATGAATGGACTGGATCCTGACTTAAATAAATTAGGTGGATTACGCAATGCATGCACCAAGTGTTACTATTGTGAAATCAAGAACACAGAAGTTTGTTCAGGTCCATCGGAACTCGAGGAGTTCCCATGCAGGTCTGGAGTTGGTCCAATATGTGTGTAACTTAAAGCTGGATACAAATTAGTAAAAATGTCATCAAATGCTTGTAATGATTTTACCAACAAGCATGCCAACTGATTCTTACACATCTACAACAATTTACTGTCACAACTGGTGGTTGTTAGAGCGTACACATTTATGATTTTGTACTCTGTTCCATAGTCCCACCATGTTAGAATACAAACAGGTGCAATAAACCAAAGCTTTGTTTATTGTATGCTCAGAAAAACAAATGCATTAAATACTGCTGTGTTATCAGTGATATTCATAGTGTAATACTTAATTAATGCAATTTGCCTCCCCTGTAGTTTAACATGATTGTGCTTCAAAAATCTTTCGATTGGAACAATTTATCTTATAGTGTATGCCCAGCTTTACAATTTTCAGGAGTGAAGCATTGGAAGCAGTGTTATCTCGTGATGGCTACACTAATGCCTGAATATCTAATATGTTTCATATACATTATAAAGAACTTACTTTACCACAGTATATATATATATATATATATATATATATATATATATATATAAAATCAATAAACCCTCTGCCCTCTTTTTAAATGTAATCTAGAAGAATATTTGCACAAATATTGCAGTCATTATAATGTAGCCTTACAAAAAGTAAAAAATAATGACACATGGAAAAAAGACAATGCTGTAGTAATTCTTAGCACCATCAAATTATTGTACATCAAAAGGTAATATCTTGTTATTGCCTTTCATCAGGGCACTTTCCACTCTATATTCATGATCTACAATGTATCTTAATGTAACACTAATTTAATCTAGCCATAAGGTTTTGTCTGAATTTTAATTGCCAGAATTTGCATAATAATCAATACAGCACTGCTATTAATTCCTGTATACATAAAGGCGGTAAAGGAAGGGTAACATTTATGCACTGAACTTGTTACAAATGTTTCAGATTTGTATTGCTACTTTACTTGGTTTAATAATTTGTAATAATTATGTATGAGTCGAATAATAAATGTTTATATATGGATGTATTCTACACTGGAAAAAAAGAGGCTGGCTGGGCAAGACAAGAGGGCATCAAACCACAGTCTGGCTCCTTCTTCAGTTGACTTGTGTGGTTATTTAGCAAGCAGATTTTTATTTCTGGCTGCCAGGCTGGGTCTTCTAGCAAAGCGGAAAAATACCAGCCCTCTCGTACTGGGCTAATACAAGACTAAGGTGCAAGGCCATAACAATGGAGATGTAGCCGTTGCCAGCGCCCTGGGATTTGGGGCCCACAAGGTGCCACTGAGGCAGGCAGCACTAGGCAGATTTCAAGAAATCATTCTTCCTGGAAGTAAAAGAAACTACAGAGATAAAAAGCAGACAATAGTGGAGAAATGCAGTGGGTGGAAGTGTAAACTAGCATCTGGAACAGGTAAGTAATGCAGGGTTGGCTTTTGTTTTTCTCTTTCCGGGAAGCCACCAGCATGGGGGTAGGGTGAAGGGCATGATTTATGCAAATCATGACTGAATCCCGTCCCTGGATAGCAAATCCATACTTTTACCATGGGTGGGCGGGATTTGATGTCCTCAAGTCTCACCACCCCATTTAATGTAAACCACTGCCTTTAGCCCAGGTCCTGGTAGATTTGCAGACTCTCCTGGGATATCAGGAAAAATGCCTGAAATACGGGAGTCTCTGGCATATTCTGAGAGAGTCAGCAACCCTGAAATAATGATATAGGTGTATGTAGAAATTTTGGAGAGGGTTAAAGAGTGAAGTCAACAGTCACATTCTCACTTCTCCTTTCTCTGTTACAAGTTGATTTTTGTCTCATCCGTCCATATGATGTTCCAGAACTGTAATGGCTTCAGTAGATGTAGTTTGGCAAACTCAAATCTAGTCTTCCTGTTTTTGTGTCTCACCAATGGTCTTGATTGTTGACATTTACATATATTCACACACCTCATGCAGAGGGTTCTTGATTCAGCCAAGTGTTGTGAAGGGGTCTTCACCAATTCCACCTGTCATCCTGTCATTGGTCTTTCAGGTCTTTTGTGTTGCAGAGATCCCCGGTGGATTCTTTCTTTTTAAGAACAGTTGATTTGGCTGCACCTAATTTTTTTGCTATTTATTTGATTGGTTTGTTTTGACTTTTCAGTCTAATGATGGCTTACTTCACTGATAGTGACAGCTGTTTGGATCTCATATTGAGAGTTGAGAGCAACAGATTCCAAATGCAAATATCACACCTAGAATCACCTCCAGATCTTTTCCCTGCTTAATTGGTGATGAAATAATAATTTACCCATATATTCATGAATGACCAATGCATTGATTTTAATTATTCAGATTCAATAAGAAATAACTGGATCTGTTCCGGTGTTCACCATTATGAGCATGTTTCGATAGCAACAAAATGAATTAAACTCTGAATGAACATTTGTAATGCTTATGATCATGGAAGCAAGCTCAAAACAAGCATAAATAGAGGGTCTATAAACTGTATCTCGTGACAAGCGTTATTAAACTATATTCTAATGAATATGTGATCATTTTCTCATGCAATCCTCTGTCCAATAACAGGTGATAATGCACAGAGACAGTCCAAGGTGAACTATTTACAAGAATTAACCTTTCATTATGCAACCTGTGTGCAACATAGCTTAGAGTTTTACACAACGTCCATGGTGGATTATAGCCTGAGATCTCTGTGACCCCAATTTGATTGGTTGCTATTGGCAACATCCTCATTTTTCCAATCTCGCAGTTATGCAAATTTAGGCCCTGGAACACTTGCTGATTCCTTTTCTTATATAAAGATATAAAGATCTTAATATCTTTTTATAGTACACTACTAGCAGCTCTCAACCTCTGACAGACTGCATTGAGTTCTTCACAGACACGCAGTCCATTCCCCATCACTATGTAATACAAACAGTACCATTGGTAGGTATACTGTAAAGTTTATACTTTATACTATGACTGTGCTGAAAGTTTTCACATCTAATCTAATAAAAAATGTCTTCACCCACCAACTGACCATTAGCATAGCTGTCTCCCTTTTCATTTTCTCGTTCTCTTTCTGTCTTATGCGCACCCCTACTACATTAATAAACTTCAGTAGGAATACATCAAACATTAAAGGTAAATAATAGGAATCAAAATTAAATGGTCAAGTTTCCCTTAGCACTTCTTACCAAAACTTCAAGTTCAAAGTTAACACTGTCTTATTCTGAGTAATTTTAAAGTATCTTTAGGCCATTTGGATTTCTTTTTGGGAGCTCGGAGCTATAGCTGCAATGTCTGTATAAAGAGTACCTGAGAAAAGCACAAATTTTAATGTAATTGAAAAACACTGAGAACATCATAAAACATTTAAAAAAGACTGGAAACCCATCTTAAATAAGTAAAAAAGCATAAGAAAAAGAACATTGATATTGCTCAGAAAAGTTAGTTTTGACAGACAAAGGTATAATTTGATGGGTGATTTTTCTCCAAGATGCCTGTATATAATTAAATACTAGTCACTGCTAAGTATTGATGGTGTATCTCAGAGAGATGGGTGCAGTCATCGCCTATTTAATTGTATGTAATGACTTACTAACTGGAAATTAAATACTTTCTCAAATAAGATAACACTAACTTAATACCATAGCATATCATTTACTTCAACAAGCCCAAAAGTCTATGGCCTAAATTTACTAAGCAGTGAGATTGAAAAATGGGGATGTTGCCCATAGCAACAGATTCAATCAGATTCAAGCTCAAATTCTCTAGTGTGTAAAATGAAACTGAGAGCTTGAATCTGATTGGTTGCTATGGGCAACATCCCCACTTTTCAATCTCACTGCAATTTCACCGCTTAGTAAATTTAGGCCTATGATATCAATGTGTGATCGCATATCCATTAGTTTATAGATTCAACTATAGAATTAAAAGTTCTAAGATAGTACAATCGTATTAGCACAACTTAGCAATATATACAAATCTGGATTTTGGAGAAACACAAGGACTTAACTTTACTAAACTGCAGCTCTGGAAAAGTGGGGATGTTGCTCATAGCAACCATACTGGAGAATGTGAGCTTAAATCTGAATGGTTGTTATGGCCAACAACCCCACTTTTCCAATCCCTCAGTTTAGTAAATTTAAGCCCAGGACTTCAACCTGTAACTGCGTATAGCAAAAGCATATTGTGGATGCCAACAGTCAGATAGACCTGTAGGCAAATTTCTGCACTCAATCTAGTGCAGATTGTATTTAAAACAGTGGTCGGAAAATGGAAATTTAGAAGTGGTGAAATGGACATTTAGGGGAGTATTTACTAAGGGTCGAATTGAGGATTTCAATTTGTGTCCTCGAATTTTGGTCTGAATTCGCCCTCCTCGTATTTACTTGTGAAAAATCGAATGTCCGAATGAATTCGCGTCCGAATGATCGTTCGAATTACAGCCGCGATTTGCAAATCGAATGTTCGAATTTGCCCTATCTAAAGGTCGAATTGTGAATAGGACAGAATTCGCGTTTATAAAATCGCATCTCCAGGGCTCCCGATTTGTGTTTTTTCCATTAGCAAAGCATGTTAACCAATATGTTTTTGAACAAAAGTGGCACAATTTCTAAAAGCCTATACATATGCTCACGCTAACATGTTATTAGGATGCTTCTTGTTTGTTTNNTTTTTTTTTCTAATGTTCCAAAATATACATACAGGTATTGGTCCTGATCCAAAAAAATATGGCAATCAAATGTGCGTACATTAAAGTGTTGTTACTGCCTGTGACAAGAATGGGACAGGCTGCCTCGAACAGTCATTCATGAAACTTCGATTTCACAAGTGTAAAATAGTGATGTCAGCCTGAATTCGATGCGCGATTTTAGAAATCGAGGGTCCGAAGGCATAATTCGACGCAAATTCGCGCCGAAAAATCGGACCACATCGCGGTCGAATTTATTCGACATTCAAAAATCGAATCTTCGTAAATACGATTATTCGCGCCTCCGTTCGATTTCAAAATCGACGTGAATTGGTCCGATTTGTATTCGGCCTGACAATTCGAGGCTTAGTAAATACCCCCCTTAGATGTGGCGGTATGGAAATAATTGTAGTGAATGAGATTTATAGTTTTTCCATGGTATGAATACCCCTGTATACACTCCCACTTAGAGCTCTGATTTAAAGTACATATACCAACAAAACAAAGAAAAATAATTGAATCATAACATACAGTATACTATTTACATTGTGCATTAGTTATCTTCTTACCATGTTCTTCGGCCACCTTCCCGAGATTGGCGTGAGCCTCGGCTTCCTTTCTCCTGCCATCGGTTTTTATTTTTAAAGCAGTCTGAAAGCAACATTCATAAAAATGATTTGAAAGCCAGTGGTCTTCATGTTTCTTGAAGTATTCAGCCAATGCCAGCTGATTTTGGTAAACGTCTTCATAATAACCTTGAAAGAGAGAAAAAATTTATAAGTCAAGTTGTTTGTCAGTAATAACTATAAGACAAGGATTATATGACATAGAAAATTATTAGAACAAATCTTTTCATTTATGTGGCAAGAAGAATAAACGTTGTAGAAATTTCCATAAAGTGATACGATCAATAGCAAAAGATACACATTGATATAATTCAATTAATAATTCTAGTTCCTATACATCAATTGTTTTATAGGCTAACACGCACACACACACACGTGCCGTAGCACACAGTACATGACATAACTAAAAGAAACTTTTGTCCTTTTTTTTAGCTACTGTACAGGGGAGGGGTTGAGGGGTAGATTAATAATATTATCTGCAATATACAGTTAGATCATCACCAAAAACATAATAGATTATAGTTTATAATTGACAAAATTAGTATTTTAATCTCACATATAGGCAGGGGACTCAAATATGTAACTTTGAATAATACAAACAAAATATACAGTGTATGCTATTGGGTAATCCCAATCTTAAAGCACTCATGATAGCTTTTAAGAACACATGAAAGTCATGAGACATCTGCAGGGAGAGCAACAGGACTCCAATTTGTCCATTAAACGAAGTAAACATTGATTATTTACTCCAGATTCTTGGCACACTGAATCAGGCCAGATGTTAGGTCACTAAATGTGATCATCTCTAACTACATTACAATATTCATTATACAATGACCAGAGGACCATGGAGGCATTTTATAAAACATTATCCAAAATAGATGTCTTCCCCAATTGTTTATTACTGTGCCATTTCTTTTGGCAAGCGAATGGTGCACAGGTAATACTGTACATCTTTTACATTAGTATCACTATACAAACGTATGGGTGATAGAGCTAAAGATTAATCTTTCACAAATGTCATACTTAATACACTTTGAATCTGAACAATGTGATTATGCTAACAATATTTTAATGGTAGACCACTATATTTTTTGTTGAAAAAGTAAAGCTGGCCATACACCAGAAAGATAATCTTTCCAATCAACAGATAAATGACCCTCACAGCAGAAATCTGTTACATGTGAGGGTCATTTATCTGTTGATTGGAAAGATTATCTTTCTGGTGTATGGCCAGCTTAAGACAAGCATTTGAAATAAGGAGCTATATAAGTATCTAGTCTAATGAGCCCTGCTTTAAGGTAAACGGAACAGATATGGACTGATATGCCAATATGCATATAACCTGTAACAGCAAAAGTATCAATAAACCACAAAATGACATACAAATGGCTATATGACGTCTCAAAACTAAAGTTACTTACAATTTAATAATTGTTCAATAACAAAACCAGACACAGAATGGTGTATGGCTATTTTGCACAGACAAAAGCTGACATATATATATATATATATATATATATATATATATATATATATGCATATATGCCACTATGCACCAAACTTTTGTTTCAGAAAGGTTATTAATAACATAATATGGGCTCTATATTAGCTATAGAATTAAAAAAAATAGAATGAGGAATGTTTTAATGGATTTTTTTCCATTCTTGGCTGCCTAAAGCTATGCACAGGTTTATTTATGTATAATGTTTGTTACATTTTCTGTGATACTCCAATAAAAATGTTTTGGAAAAAAAAAATCCCATCCTTGATTATGTTTGTTTTCAACTGGATCTTGCTGTAACCAGACAGTGTAAGTTTGTGGTAAATTACAATAATAGGAACTACTCACATTGGGGTGTTTAAAAGGCCTTATACACATAGGACTTTATTCAGACTTAATTACTATTGAACTTACAAGCGAATGGGCAGAACCATGTTGAATTGCAGAGGGGTTAAATTTCATTAGTTGCAAACAGTATTACAGGTGAGAGATGATGTTTCCTAGTCCAAGTCTGAAAACAATTTAACAGTAACACTGGTATCTGTATATAAAAAAAGTATTCTCCCTGCATTCAAACACTAAGATTAACTCTACCTCCCCTTTAATCCAACATGGTTTTGCCCACTCGCTCATTAGTTCAATAGAATGTAAGTCTATTGGATCTAGTGCATAGGGTCCGATCTGAAGAAAACGACATGTATTCTGCAGTCTGGGTATGGCTTGTATAAGCCCTTATCTACTTTGCAGATAAGTTAAGTTCCAGTGGTCCATATGGGGGTAGTGTTCTCCACCATATATGGACGGTGTGAGAGGATGCCACTGCTTGCCACTAGTCTGTGATAGTATTACCCTACCTGCCACCAGTCTGTGACAGGAGGATCCAAATTCTGACACCAATATGTGACAGGATCCCGCTGTCCAGTATGTAACATGATGTATATATTTATATAAGATGGGGTGTATCCTGTTCTGCACCTATACATTATATATAGGGGTTCCTTCTTACAGCCAGTAATAATACTAGCTTTTCCAAGATGTATCTTTATCACATATTGATACCAATATCAGGATGTCAAATTTTTACAAAATTGGTCTTAACGTAATCATAGTCATCCATAACGAATTTACACCATTCTGTATATTTCCAATGTAATTAGTCATAACACAATTGACTGCATTGACTCCTAAAGTCTTGAACGCATTCATATATACAGACACAGTGGCACTAAGATGACTGCCTACCGCGCCAATAATCCAAATAACCATTCATTCATCCATACATACAGTCAATGAAGGACGTGATCAGGTCGCAGAGGGGAATTGGATTCCACATTCTTACAAATGAAAATGGGCCGAACGTCAGGATCCAGCCCATAAGGAATAAAGTATAATTCATATATAGATTTGTAAACATAAATATAAGTTGATTAAATATATAAACATAATATACAAAGATGTAAAGATCAATAAATTATAAAATAAAATGTGAGATAAAAAGATGATGTATTCTGACACTTGGAAAAGATTACATACTCCCTGTATGAAGAGATATTTTATGTAAGAAGCCGGACCCTCATGAGACTAAACTGACCCAAGGCTGATTATTGTTACAGGCTAAGCTTTGATTGAATGAACTTGTGTAACCTCCTAAGCAATCCTGCCAATGAATAACAACAAGCGGTGCAAAGACAACCATTTCAGCACTACGTCTTTGGACAAAAGATGACCCCTTCTCACAATGTCAAGGAGAAAATTAATGTTCTCTAAACACATATGTAAGAATATAATAGACTGCTTTATTCAAAGCATATATGTCATAGAGATATCATAAGGTCGACAATATCGTTTTGTACCTTTAAAACAAATTATAAACTCTACACCACTAATGCTTAGTGGGTCTGGTGATCAGTTGTGCATACGTTATGTTTTCTCCTTCACTGTGGAAGCCCAGGACGCGTGTACAAGCTAAAAAGTGAAAATCTTAGTAGTGAACTATTTAGATGTAGGGTACTCTGTAATGTAGGGGTAGTCAGGGTTGTTGCAGGTATTCGCACAGTGAGTCATATACAGTATGGGGATTCTTTAGAAATATATAATATATACGGATACATTTAGAAATAGTTATGCATTGTGCAGTAAAAATTCACAATTGTGACTACTTTAGCATGCAATGCATACAACTGCTCCAGCCTGACCCCCTGTGGAAGTACTAATGATGACAAGAAAAATAATGAGGAAAAAGTATTTTATTATTTATTTATCACCTGGTTTTTATATAGCGCCATCATATTAAATAGGGCTTTACAATTTGTATCAGACAGAATTTTTGGATAAGGCTTCCATTCGAAAGGAAATTGATGCATAGGTGCAATTGCACATACACTAAGGACAATTTTAGTCAGCCAATCAATCTACCTGTATGTTTTTGCATGTGGGAGGAAGCCCACACAGACACAGGCATAACTTACAAACTCCACAAAGACAAGGTCCTGTCAGGGAATTGAACTTACAACCTGCAAGGCATCAGTGCTATCAGTTGAGCCATCTGTGCTGACTCAATGGACAAAGGGAACAGCATGTAATGTTTTCCAAAAGCACCTTATACAGACTTCCCTACAAATGGGAGAGACCAATCTCCCCATACATAGGGGCATCTCCATGAAGATCCCTAACTTGAGATGTCTGCATTCCTTGCTTAATAACAGAGCAGGGCATAATAGTATGTAAGGGCTAGTACATATGCACAAACACACCCCCTTTCCGACTTCAGTGGATGTATGTGCACTCTACCTTAAACACGTTTTCAGCACCTAGAGTGTGGAGATCATAGCAATTTAGACATGACTGGATCCAGTCCAGTATTATTGATGGTGATTTGTCTGTAATTAAGCTGCACGCAATCCATAACTTATCAATGTATATTATTCCTTTTCTTCAGACGAGATCCGGAGGTCTTTTCCACTATCACATAGCAGAAAAATACCTCATTTGTGCAGTTATGCAAACACGCTACGCAATTCCATTCCAACAGATCCTGTATTCCACATTAGAGGGCTTTATGACAGTGGGGCAGGATGGAGTAGGTAGGTAAATCTGACACGTGGCAGGGGAAGGTATGGTAATCGTACAGTATGGGTTGGTTTTAGTCTTAGCTGTCACAATATCACTTAGCTGTAAGTGAGGATGTTGTGGAAACTTTAAGATAGAGGTTGTATCTCTGCTTGTGTGAGGGGAATGTTCTTCCTCTTGACTATATGAAAGCTTACTGCAGATCACACACATTCCTATGTTGGAACCTGGAGCACAGGGGATCAGGGGGGGAATTCACTAACTGACGAATTTAAGAATTCGTCAGTGGCTGACGATATTGCTGACGAATTCGTCAAATGTGTATTCACTAAGTGACAAATGTGTATTTTTTTTGTCATTTTGATTGACGTTTACAGATCGTCAATGGGATATCGCGGTGACGATTTTTGCAATACAATGGATACAAAAATGGAATTCAGTAACTGACGAATATTGTATTCACCCACACATCGTCATGACGAATTGTAAAAT
>JABWIB010000023.1:86444-101360 GCA_016617825.1 Platyplectrum ornatum | reverse complement strand
ATCGTCAATACAGTTCGTCACTTACTGAATACTATACATCACCAGTCATTGACGAATTTATATCACTGACGAACGCTGACGAAAATAATTCTCTGCACAATTCGTCAGTTAGTGAATTCCCCCCCAGGTCCTTTATTATTCCAATTAAAGGTTTAGTTGCTTTTACCATTTGACTTACCGCGTATCATAAACAATACATAACATATATATGCTTACAGAAGAGTTTTAGAATGTAAAATGTAATCAGAGTGCCGGGAAAAACTAACACTAGTTTTTTTTTCATTTAGTTAATGTTTTTAAATGCTCTCTTACACACCTAAACCTTAGGTTCACATCAGAGTAAGTAAAAACTACATGACAGTATAAGACAATATCCTACTATGCCTTAATATAACTGGGACATCATAGTAATATCAATGGATTCATATATTTACTATTAACAACAAATGGAAGTCAATAATAATCTTGTTTAATGTGCTGTTACACCTGTACTGTTACAACTGTAATTGTTTCCTACACATTACATCCTTTGGCCAGAGCCATGGGGGCTGCATCATTTGTCTATGTGCAAGCAGGAAGACCGGCCAGAGGCTGTAGTATTGTTATTGTGACTTGTGAGTTATTCTCCTGCCTTCACCCACAGGCTTTCTGGTTGGGCTATGAATGACAGCTGCACGTATAAGCCCTCAGGCCTAGCCATCACGTCAAGTACTGCCAATGAGACACACATACCAAAGTGTCCATGACATGTGGATTTAAAGTTACAATTGACTGAAACATAGCAGAAATGAAAACAACAGTGTGATCCCTTATATATATGTATATTTGTATTGTATCATTATGTGACATTGTATGTACCTTCACATTTTAGGACTCTGTCCCAATGATGGACACAGCAGCTGGGATTGCATGTCTTCTGCATCTGCAGCAATAATGGTAATATTCATATTTTTTTATTTCAATTGCTTTAAGTTTATATTTAATACCAGATTTAAATTGACCTTTTAAAATAGATGCAACCAAACCTAGTCCTGCCATCTATTATACGCCATTCACACAGAGGGATATTACCCGGGTAATTCAGTCAACTTCCTGGGTTGACAGGACTACCCGGGTAGTGTGCTTAGTGTGAACAGTGCTAAAATTACTACTAACTACCCTGGTTCAGTGTGAACGGACCAGGGTAGTTTGTGAATTACCATGGTAATTCAGATCCACAGCTAACAATCCTGCTCATTAAAAACAGATTTACCAGGGTAGTCTGTGTGAACGGGGTATCAATGTTTTCTACATCACCTTGTTGGAGCACAATTGTAACAATACACAGAGCTGGTAATCACAAGGACAAAGTTTGGCTACTGGATTAAGGAATGAAGAAGATTATACATTTAATTGTAGACTATAGAGAAAAACATTAGATTTATGTGAAGGCCATGAATTAGATTAATATTAGTAGCATTTATTGTATTTATAGTACCTATTAATGATATCACCGTGTCTGTCAGCAGTCAAGTGGCCAGTTATTAAACCATATCCAGGTTTTAACTAAATTGACCAAGTTGGTCAGCGATGTGTCTGCTCTGAAGTTAAACTAAGGCATAATGCTGGTGGATTTTCATGAAGGTTGTTTATAATAGAGTAAATAGAAAGCAATATGGAACTGTAATAAATATTGTAATTATAGAAGGAAAAACGCAGACAAGAAATACAAATGCTAAGTCCTGGCATATACAAAAATCGAAATCAAAATGTGTAATTGAAAAGAGAAGGTAACTCCTTTTCAGCCTCGTCACCTCATCCTGGAATCGACAGATGTTCAATATTTCTTTCCTTTATGAGGTTGCTATAAATATTTTGTATGATCTTCTCTATATTTTCTATATTATTATCTATAAATATTTTCTATGTCTTCTCAGGTTCTTGAGAGGAATCCTGGAATTCTTCAATTTGGAGAATAAATGTATCTTTAAAATCTCTGCCAAGAATTGCAGTGTTTATCGAGTGAGACTTAATTACTCTACACTTTATTCCAGGGGGCAATCTTTGAAATGAAAAGTGCCAGATGGGATTGTACTGTCATTAACCTTTTAAAGGAGAAGTGAAGTATGATGTCAAGCATGAGTCTTCCTTAAAATAATATGATTTTAACTACCTTAGTAAAGACTAGAAAATGTGTAGACAAGATGAGGCACGAAATAAGTCCCTTATTGTATAACATGGTTATGCTGTAACTTTTGTCAGTATTTGTGAATATTGCGTTAACCTGTGAATCTTGTGTATTGCCTTTTTGAGTAGGCTATGCTGACTTTATTCCATCATTCAAGCAAATATGATTATTTTGTGAACCGTTGTTTGTTTGTGGGAATTTAAATTTTACAGGGTGTGCTCAGAACTCTGCACAGGTAAGGGGAAATGCCTAGCAAGTGCTAGCATGGAAATATGGGACTCCGAAAGCAAAGCCAGGGGAAGTTGAAATCCAATCCTTTATATTTAATTTTACAACCCCAAATAACATTAAATATACATTTTGGATTCATATCTGAGACCTCTATATTCTTAATTTAAGATACATTTATTAAAGGTAATAATGACATTAGACGTTTCAATGTTAATAATAGATTTTGAATTAGTGCAAGAAACTCAGAATAAATTCTGAGAAGAGAACCATTTCTTGGTTGTGGAATCTAGTCTAAAAACCCAATAATATAATTCTATTTGCTGTTGCAATAATATACTATAATTAACTTTTTATTTAAACGTTAATGACAATATGGTGAGGGGGTGTTTATTGTTCTATACTATAGGACATATATTCTTGGTGTAATAGTAATGTGACCAGACAGTTAGTCTGGTGTGCAGCTGTGACAAACAAGATAAATCAATAAGATGTCCAACTATTACTCAATCTATTCATTTTACACATCCCATTTACTGCTGCAAAGCCTGACTCCCACAGCTGAATAATGGTAATGAAATTACCCAACACAAGCCCTAAACACTGAGAACCCATACTAACCAATTCCAAACCATACATATACAAAAAAGAAAATAAATAGTGAATCTTCAAAGACCAGCTTTATAGATAACCAATATAAAGATTGGTACATTTCTAACTATAGATACATTTAGCTTTCATGATAAAATCCCTCTTTTACAAAGTTCTCCACCACTGAATAATCTGATATTGTATTTATTACAATTTGTATGTGAAGTGCTGGAACATGATGCGACCATTCAGTTATATCCTAATGGCTGGAATCCTTCCCCTCATTTCTGTCATGGTCTGGGCTGTGAGCTTGCACAAGCACCGGGACTTATGCTGGGTACACATCAGAAAGATCATCTTTCCAATCAACAGATAAAGGACCCTCACAGCAGAAATCTGTTACATGTGACCTCAACAAAATGCATGTAAAGTGAGTACACACTGAATTCATTTCTGCTGTGAGGGTCATTTATCTGTTGATTGGAAAGATGATCTTTCTGATGTGTACCCAGCATTACCTGTGCATGCACTCTGGCAGGGTCCCTCTGGAGGTGGTATGGGGAGCTGGAGGCATGCAAGAGTGGCTGGCAAGGGCCTCAGTGTTTAGTTTGTTGTCCGTTTGAAAACCAGTGCTACGGCCATCATTGAAAACCAGTGTCACTGCTGCCATCTTGGCAGGTGCTAGTGCAACATCTCTCCAGACCCTACCTCCTAGCTCCCTGAATTAGCCCAGCATTATCATCCATTCGTGCTCCCAGCATTCTGTTCCTGTAACCATTGCTCTATTTCAGTTCACAGAACCACCAGTCACTTTTGGCTTTCTATTTAAGTTCAAGCAATTCTGCCAAAGTCATAACTTTAGACTGGACTCCCTACCTGACTTGAATACGGTGCCGTGCCTGGACCTACTAAGAGTGCTGTATATGACTGACAATAAATCTATGAATAAAACTTTAATCCGACCAGCTTGTCTTCTTTACAAAGGTTCCACATCTCTCCCACTCAAGCTGGATTGTACCTGATACTTGTCTACTTGTCTAATTGGTAGCATGTGCTCAGTTAAGCTGGCCATCCACAAGAACTCATGGTGACCAGTAAAAACGTAAAAACCGGTAAAAAAAATAAAAAATAAATAAATAATGTGGCCATCCACAGCCATACAATCGTGGGTTTAGGGTAAAGATTCGGCCCGTGGATGATGATCCTCACTAAGCAAATGGCTTCTCTGTTGCCTTTACCCTTTGTGTGATTAATTACCTGTTGTTTGGACTCCAACTTGGACTTTCTCTGTATCTATCTCCTAGTGAACTCTTTTCAGGTTATACCTGCATTTGCTGTGTGCTTATATTTGCACATGACTTGTAGGTTCTACTCTGTACCTTTTGTACCTGATCCTGTATCTTGTATTTATACCTGTACCTGATAAACTTTAGATCCATGCTGCTACATATACATGAATCTGCCCCTTGTACATGTGTACCCATATTTTACATCCTCGTCTATCTGAAACCTGTGACATTATTACTGTGTATTTTGTATTTGTGCTCTATTGATGTTAGTATTCTTTGACTTGCTCTCAGCATTAAGCTCTTCAAATAACTGTTCTGCTAGTAGAAAATAATTTTTTTGCTATTTCAACACAGAGTACTGAGTGTAAGTGCAGTAATTCTATACTGTATATAGCATATAACATATACTCCTCCATCACACAAGGCTGCCACCAGAGGTCACAACCTGCCAGGTCTGCAGCAAAGTATGTCCTAATCAACAGAAGCCTCAGTAAACACCAGATCTAACAGCTACATGGCGTCAGTTTTGTTTGGCTGCCAGTGATCCACCTCTGTCGCCTCTAGAGATCCCGGTTAGCACTCAGAGTATCAGGGAAGATCATTGCTGGTCTGAAAATCAGACTATATGAGGGGTCACAGGTGGAAAAGTGTGTGTTTCTTTGTGTTTTGACAATAATCATTGCAGTGTGTGGCCACCTTTAGTTGTTTTCCTTACAAGTATTTTTTCTATACTCTTATAATATATGGAGCTATATGCCCTACTGTATTACTACTATATGTATTACTGTACTATATAGCAAAGTTCTACACAAAAACCAGGTCCAGGTTATTATCTGGTTCATTTGGAAAATTCCCGCATTTGGAGACCATGCATGTCCATGAAGTGGACTTTCAGCATGGATCTGGTTCCTTAGGATCCAAAAACCCATGTTGGATCTATATGTCAAATGAGTAGATGTATTAATATTTTACAGTAAGCCTCACAAGATGATCTCTAAGCACAGTAAAACCACATATGTATCCAGCTCATTCAAAGTTACAGGAAATCTCTGTACAATATTTTAGTACACATATACTAATGTGACCACAATTTTGCTATGTAAAATGATAATGCTATATAAGAACATGTTAAGGAGGAACTAAGGTCAGAAGGCTCAGGTAAGGCCGAGGGAAGCCAATTGAATCCCTCTGCTCTGGGGTGTCCCCTTTCAGCTCCCTTTGCTTTAGGCCGATTGGCATGCGGAGCAGAGGAAACTAAAAGCAGAGGTCATTGGCCAGAGCAGAGCCAATCGGTAAGGAAAGCTGACACTATTGGCTGCAGCTTGTCAGCTGCTTCCACTACATTACAGAAAATGAATAAGCTGTATTAACAATGGGGCCTGGGGCTGTAGCCCCATCAGACCCATTGTTAATACAGCGCTGTGTGCAATGCTAATTTATAACATCCCTGTTTTCCATGGGACTGGTGAGAAAATGAGTGGTTGGGCAATGGATGTCCCTCACTCAATAAGGGTTTAGGATCGTAGCACTTTCCAATATTGTAACTTTGCTGTGCCTGGGAATCTGGCTGCAGTGGTGGAAAGGTTATGGATCAGGTCATATATATAATTACATAAATATATTTTCAAAACATAACATTAATAAGCGTGTAGGTGTCGACATGTTGTTGTCTATAAAGTTATGACTTTAATTAAATAAACAACAAATTAGCTACTAGCAGGATGAAATGTTTTCCTTACATACACGCTTTGCTGCTTACTCAGTCATTTCACATCTGGCAGTTTCAAGTATCCTTTTACCAACTTGTTTCAATCCATTATAGAGAAAACATGGTAATTAAACATACATTTATATCACATAATTCACATTTTCTATTCATTGTAATCATAAACACTCTTGTAAACGTGACCACTTCTGGGTAACTGACACTGAAGGTGAGCTGTTACTATCTGAATCTTCTATTTAATCTGATCATCATGTGTTGGCCACTAGATTGTTGGAATAAACTCTGCTGCAAATTTCTTTAGCTGGCGTATATTTTGTTACATTTGCACAGTGTGTGCTATGTATAAAATGCCAATACAATATTGTTTAATGCAAGCATGTTACCAGAACAAAAAGCATGACACTGCCTCAGTGCTGTGCATACACCAGCTTCCCAACAGACCTCTTGTGCATATAAAACAAACATATTCCCCTAAGAGGTGTAAAGATGTATGCACCCCTTACTCTCCTTGATTTTTGTTTTAGAGGATTAGAAAAGCACAGTTTGATGCCAGTCTATCCTTTTTAACTATAGTTTATGATCCACTGCTTATCTCGCTATTCAGCTGATAAGAGTAAAGCTGATATGTGCTAAATTGTAGTAATGTTTCAAGCTCAAAGATGAAACAATTTCGAATCCTCGCCTGAGGCTCTCGCTGCTTCAGTTCCTGCTGCTCTGCTTCCCAGAATCCCCTCTTTTACCTGCTTGATGGGCTGCCTCAGCCCTGGTCAGGAAGTGTTGAAGTTGATCCAGTTTCTCGTGTTGCTCCTCCAAGGGTTTTTTCTGCCATATGGCTGACCCAGGCCCTCCAGCGTCCCTTAAGGCATTCCACTTCTGAATCAGAGTAAGGAGTTCTGAGAAAGACTTGTGATAGCCTTGGCACAGCATTTTTATGCAGATGCTGTGCTTGTAGGAATTCTGATAACTGCACAAAGAAGAAAACAAATAATTAAATAGCCTTATAATTACAACATGCATTACATTACACTTTCATTGTTAATTTAATTTAAGCGATGTCCCAAATGCTTCGCAGTTAGCTGTGTAGTATACATATGCTGTAATTGAGCATTGTTGAACGTTTATTATTAGCCGGCTCTTTAATGGCTGCTTTGAACACACTTGGAGAGAAATTCTTGGAAACAACTTAGAAATATGGGCAATACTTTTCCCAGACAACAGAAGTGGAGTATTCAGATGCTGGTTTCCTCGGAAATGCTCCAGGACATGTTTGTATGAAACTCTGGTGACTCCACCTGGCCAATGCAGGATAACAGAATATTTCTCATCTACTGGAGCAGTGAAGCGAAAACGTGCAATAAATAACAAGTCTATGAGTGCTACCTTATTGGGATGTTGGGATGACAGCATTAAATGAAGTGAAGTTTGTTATGTATTATTATACAATAGAAAGATATTATTAACCCTTTGCCTTTCTATGGAATAACACAATTGGTTTTAATTAGCAAAACAAATGCTATCTGTCATTAAGAAAGTAAGATTTTGTTCTCGCTGAACAAGGATGCTAATCCACACTTGCCAGTCAGCATGCAAACGTATGCAGTATGCAAAAAGTGTGAAATTAAGCATTCCCAACTTAATGTATACCCACCCAGAATTCCATACTCAAAGGAATATAAATGCACTAGTTAGAATGCTTATGGTAAACACTGGCTAATGTATGGATGTCTCCAATTTTGTCTCGCTGAAAACACTGAATCAAAATAATGTGAATTTTGATATAGTGCACTCACTGCCATAGCAATCTTACATCAGATAATTCTGTGCAGAAAGAACATGTAATACCCCGCCTCTTTTTAAAAATATTTTTTACACAATTTGCCTTCTTTAATGGTTTGGATTTAAAGATTGGAAATCAGTAAATATAAACTTCATAAAATTGAAGTACAGTGCTGGGGAGTTATAAGGGATATAAAGATAATGAAATTGTATATGAGTTTTCCTGCAGCGGAAGCACAGATCCACTGCATTCACTGCCTGCGACTCTGGGTAGGACAGAAGATGAATACAACAGAAACTATTTCTTACTTTTTTTTTTAACAATTTTTTTTACAAATGCCTACATATTAAATGAAAGCCGGCCATCTAAACAAAAGGCCGATAGGTAATGTAGCTTTCACAAAAAAAGAAAATAAAAAAGATATAGCACTAAGGAAATAATGGCAGTGTATCCCTTATTTAAATAAATAAAAAAAAAACCACCAAACAGCCCGGGATTGGAGCTGGAAGATCTGGCAATAGAGTCCAAAACACACAATAATTACAGCAAAACCAGTACTATGGTCCTATACTCTAAGAAAGTGTAACAAATGAGTTAACTTCCCAAAAAAATGTTACAAAGCTTTTCATTTAAAAATATATAAACCCATTTATTAATTACAAATAAATATAACAACAAATATAAGTTTAGCTCTGCTCTGGGTTTCTGTGCTTGCTCTTTCTCATGCAGAGATGTTTCCTGGTGTTCTTCCACATAAAGAATAGACGGATACACAGCTCTGGACCAACTCCAATGCAGACAATGAGTGATAGATAGTCAGTCCTTTTTGTCAATCTCTAATCAATGTATGAGAAGTTCTAGCTACTTTGCTTTATGTTATAAAGAAAAAAGTAAGTTTTGATGATATTTATGTTGTTGCTATTATTATTATTATTATGTTCACATAATGGCGAATATATATTTCTGCCCCCTATATGTAATAACTAATTACAATATTTTATAAATACATAAATACAGTTATATCATATGGAAGAGGCAGACATAGCTGACATATTTGTAAAGCTGGCAAGACAGAATCCACCCTACACATTAAGTTCACTGAAGTCCTCTTCCAGTATGCTGTACTATGACAAACTTAGAAGCTCTGAAGTCACTGTTCCAAATCCCTTAAAGCACAGCAGAGAGAAGACTTCCAAGTACCTGCATGTTCCCCTGACAGCGCCATTAATGATCTGTTGCACTCAGTCACATTTTCTATCAAAGTGAGGAAATATAAAGCAACTGTTTTCCTCTGCAACTCAGTAACCTCCCAAGTAATGGCCTGGAGAAAGCCTTCTCACTCCAGTAAGTGAAATAATGGGCAGAGGCAGTTGGTTGATGTGGAATGTCTCCTGCTAGTGACACACAATTATTTCTTCTGACATTTTGTCTATCCCGTAACTTAGAGCAAATTACTACTAAATACGAATATTGAACCGAAAGCCTCCTCCACTGACTAAACCCTTCCATTACAATGTGCAGAAGTTATGCCCAGCTCACCATGAGTTAATGGATAGTTGTGTTGGAAATATTTCACCTAAATGCAATAAGATCTCATCATCACTTCTACCCATGACCTCATTTGTCATAGAATCTCCACTGTAAGTACAAAAGTTACAGCCATGTTATAAAACTCCCAAAAATCTGTGTATCAGTTCTGAACTTCCACATCCCTTAAACATATGTGATCTAAACATAAAACACATACTATTCATCACAGTGCACAATTCTATATAATACCTGCGCACACATATTATACACTATATATAATTATAGATCTGCAGTTAATACAATAAATGACTATAGTCAATATGTCTGATTGTGTTTTGTAATTACATATTATGTATACAATTATGCCAGTAAAAGTGTTTCTATTCTTCAGTAAACCTAATATCACTTTTAGTGCATTCAATATAAACATTTCTCTTGATGTTGTGTGTTTTTAGCTTGGTTTTCTGTGTCTATCTATAGTATTTTTCATATTTTTTTATCCTCCTTCTATTACAAATATAAACTTTTTTTTTCTTTTTAAATATATAGGACTGGAGCCAGTGGACAGTTCTCAGTCTGAGGCTCTACCTGAACTATGCTGCTCCTCACTGACAGTACAACCCCATTTACACTGGCGTCCCGCTAATTACCTGGCTTTGCCATCTACAGACCCCCGTTCACACTGCTACAGGAATATAGGCCACATGTTTAAATTACACAGATAATTCTACATATTCAACTAAAGGAGCTAAAAATAGTACTAATAAGCCAGGCCCTAGCTCCATCCAAGCCCCCAAAAGTCTCTTTTTTGGTCCATTTATGGCAAAATAAGAAATGGAAAGAGAAAAGTTTTGTCCCCTTATCAGGATAAAGTAGATGGCAGGTGATCAGAACATCAAATGCTGCCTGTCCCTACTGTATAATTTAAATGCAACCCTCTGCCCACCTTGCATTTGGTGAGTAGGGGATGGCCTGTTTTGTTTGCTAGGAGATCTATTTGGTTACATCTGACATGTACATGCACAGTGCCTGTGAAACACCCAACCTCTACAACTACCTTCAAGTCTCTGCACAGAGCTGCTTCCTTGCGGGGATTAGATTGCAAGCATACCCCCACATACAGATCTCCTAACGTATGGCCTTTATGGTAACATTTGCTGCATGAACAATTTTGGAGACCTATGTAAGAACCTACAGTTCTTAAGTCTGAATCCAGTCCACAGTGTGTCCCATCTGTGATCACATCTTCCTGAAATCCAGGGGCTGATCCAGAGTTTGGGATTAAGGGAAAAAAGGTGCAAGGGTAGACCTGGGCAAAACCAAACATTAAACTGCAGGGGAGGCAAATTTATCTGTAAAATCAGAGTTAATTCTAATTTACAAATCAAACATAAAGCATTGCAACTTGTGAGTTCTTTGTGCACAAGCAAAATTATTTCTTTACATGCAATAGAATAATAACAACTCATTTGCACCCCTCACATTGTGTCTAATGAACTTATGAAGGAGAGTTTGATTCAATGGAAGCCTTTATATGCCATTATAACACAGCCCTATATAACTATCAACTGTACTGTAGCAGCATTTTTAATATATAACTGAATCTGAGGTGATACTTCTGATTGTGCTTAGAGGCCACACTCAGAGTGCAGCGGCAGAGGCTACTCCTCACGCACATTGACTAACATACTCAATTAATATGGGGATATCTCTATATGCATAGGGTGTAAATGCAATGACACACCCTTGCTGTTAAACAAATATGTTACATCTATGTCTTGCTTCACCACTACAAACACTTCAGCCAATTACCAGTAAGTCTGGTTCCAGAGAGTCTTAATCCGGAAAACAAACATTGTATTCGGTTCTTGGTTTTTCTGCCTTCAAATAAAATAAATAAATAAATATAATAATAATAATTATTATGATACAATAACATAATTGAGAAAAAATCTATTAATTTGTGTGCGCTTTTGCTACACTTTAGCTCTGGAACAGCCCCTATGTGTGCAAGCAGCTATGGCCCAAGGATAACTACTGACTGTTCTTTTTCTCTGTTCTGATACTGCACTCTTCCTATTTGGTCTGTCTATTATATTAGACTTCAAGACATTTCTGAAGAGGATGGAGCTGAATAGCTCAACTGAGAAACAACTTTCCGAAACAATTGAACATATGTAGGCATACAACGGGATGCACACAAGATAGCACTTCAATCAGTACCATGCAATAAATACATATACTGACAGTTTTCATTATATAGATGAGGAGGAAATCCAACCCAGCATATGCATGTGAATGCTGAGAAAGTAGCTCTTTCATATTTAACTTCTTTTGGAAGTTCATGAACTGCACATATAATGATTGTGGTGAGATCATTATGTCCAATAAGGATTTAAGCCATATGATCTCTTAATTTGCAAGCCTTTATCAGAATGCATGGCATATTGCATATCTTGCACTTATAATTTATTGTTAATAATTGCTCTCCATGAGCTACAAATGTTAGCAAATAAAAATGACTCAAACCAGTCTTTGTCTAACCACATTTCGTAACTTTTGAAATGACTGAAGATGGTTGTATAACACTTTGGTCCACATTCTTTTATTCAACTCTACAGTCCCCATACATCGCTATAGGTAATCGATAGCACTGTGAACAAGTACACTAATGGAAAGTAAATATGTTGCGTCATATAAAACAACCTTACTCTACTAATACATTTTATAAAACTTAAATAATGTTTTTTTATATACTACTGAAAAAAATCGTCCAATGAAATGATTAGTTTAGTGTATGAGAACGATTTTTTCAAACGATTGACCGATATCCAAAAATAGGTTTCAAACAAGTTTTTCATTTTTAGGTCTGCACAATCTCAAATCGTTTAAGAAAAAGTGTTCAGTGTATGGCCATCTCCAATAATCCTGCCATTAAGAGCCACTTTAGAAGCATAAACTAAACAAATTTTTTGAAAAAATAAATAATTTGGAATGACTAATAAGCATTTTTTTTTACTATACAATTATTGTACAGTGTATAGCTGGGCATACACTATAAGATAAATTGTCCAATCTGGAAAAAAAATTAATATGCAAATTAGTATTTCCAAATGATTTTTTTTGCAAAAAAAATTGTTTGGTTTATGCTTCTAAAGTGGTTCTTAATGGCAGGATTATTGCCCATACACTGAAAGATTTTTTACCTAAAAAACGATTTAAGATTTTACAGACCTAAAAATAAAAAAAAGTTTGCAAACGATTTTTGAACAATATCGGCCGATCATTTGGAAAAATCGTTCGCATACCCTAAACAATAAAAAAAATTTTTTTTGAAAAATCGTCCGATTGGAACAATTTATCTTATAGTGTATGGCCAGCTTATGGTTGTATCCAATTCCTTTAAAAAAATAATTTTTTAGTGTATGGCCAGTTTAAGACCAGGTTTTACCTTAAGTTAAAGGGATTTTTACATTAGATAGTAAAATCTTTAAAATGGACCAATCCCCCTCCCCTCATTTAGCCTGCTTTTCACCCTATAGTATCAGTACTGGGTATTCTGCTCACAGTCACTTGTCCAGCTAAAGCACAATGTTGGGAGATCTCAAGCATGGGCCAGATTTATTAAACTGCAGGAATGAGAGATGTTGCCCATAACAACCAAATATATTCTAGCTAACATTCTCTAGCATGTAATAGGAAATTGAGAGTTAGAATCTGATGGTTGCTATGGGCCCATGACTCTTTCCAAGTCACAATTATCATATGTAGACATGTAGCATATCATATTCCACATGTCAAGAATTTATTTTCACTGAGAAAGAAATTGGGCCCAATGTCTCAGTTACACATAGGACCATCGCATCCAATTGTAATATCGGACGCACTGCATTGAACAATTTAGACACAAACAGCCAAATACACTATGACATGCAGACTGCAGTCTTGTTATGCATCTGTTGCTTTGCAGTATATTACAGTGCATAACATACTAGTATAATATAAATGTAAATAAATAATAGAATCAATAGTGTGGTTCTCCAGGTATATTGTGAGTATTACAATAAAATGGGTCAGAGCATTTAGTTTTAATTTGCATTTGGCACATTCAGTGCTGTGATTAATGAAGCGGTGTGCTGGCAGTCATTATTAAACACAGACATAATAAAGTTGTACTTTGGCATACATAAATATTGTACGTTCATGTAGTTGCCTTTCCTCAGGATATAAATAACTGCACTGTGAATATGTTCCATTCATATAATGCAGCATATACTTAAAATATTACCTATTAATAGAAATATTTCTATTAGGATTTTTTAAGACGATATATAGATATGTCCCTCCTCTGTCGCTCTTCTGCCTCATTTCATGTCAACAACAACTGACAATTAAAATGCTAGCCAGGGCGAAGTGAATATACATTTATATTCATATTGCAGGACTTTATCTGCTCATTAACATTTATTGTAGAGAAATGCATTTATACCGTGCTACCATACTCTGTAGCAGTTGTCCTTGTCACTCTCATTTATATCAGTTAGAATTCCTTTGAGTAATGTAGAAGCATCATGGAATACGTTTATACATGACTGCCATTGTTTCTAATTGCAAATTAGGGGCATACAGGACACTTCCTTATAATGTTTGTATTATCCCAATTCATTTATTTATTAGAAGTATGGTGATTTTTAATACGTTTCTGACACAATTTCAGCAAATTTTGAAAACCAAGATAACACAGACCAGGTTGGTAGAAAGGTCCTATTTGCAATCCATAATCTTTATTAGAAGAATATGTTTTTTTAAACACCACGAACCATACAGATAACAGATAGTGTAACATTATAAGACAGTAGCAATATAAGCAAGGCAGTACAATTCACAGTATCAATGAAGGGTCAGCCATGAGGTATACTGTAGCTGCTCATCATACGGTAATTAGGGAAAAGGCATGAGGGAAAATGTAAGAGTGGGAAAATCAAGTTTAAGGTGTACTCAGGGAATGGAGTGGAAGAAACTGAAGGATTGAGTCAGTGTAAGGAGCACAGTAAGTAACTCTATATAGTAAGTAACTCTTTATGTCTCTGAATCTTGGGACTGTCTTAAGAAAATGCTAATTCTTAGTGGATATGTCATCACACTGGCTCACACTGTGACAGAGGTTTCTGCATAAACTGTCTAGAAGTACACTATACATATAAGATTGTGTCAAGTAAAATCATACCCTTAAATCCTATGTGAGTCCATGTGCATATACAGAAACAAAAGTCAGAAAGAGCCTCAGCACACGAGACCACATGCAAAATGATGAAATAAGAATAATTCTAATGATCCAAAAGTGAATGCAAATCGTCACATATCAATGCATGTGATCAAAAAGTGCACTTCTTCCTCCAAATAACCAACCCCACTACTCATACTGCTTCCTCCACATAACCAACCCCACTACTCATACTGCTTCCTCCACATAACCAACCACACTACTCATACTGCTTCCTCCAAATAACCAACTCCACTACTCATACTGCTTCCTCCAAATTACCAACCCCACTACTCATACTGCTTCCTCCAAATAACAAACCCCTCTACTCATACTGCTTCCTCC
>JABWIB010000023.1:38537-68488 GCA_016617825.1 Platyplectrum ornatum | reverse complement strand
GTATCTGTGTGCAAAATGCAAAAATAAAGCATTCTCCCTGCATGCAAACACTGACATTCATTTTACCTCCCCTGCAATTCAACATGGTTTTACCCATGAGAGTGTAAGTCATGAGTGTAAATCTGAATCTGTCCCTTACACACCAAGGAACGATATCACTGGTAACAGTATACTGTAACACTCAGTAATTGTCAGACTTATTTATATGGGCTATGAACAGGCTACTTATGCTCAGCATTTACTGTCAGCCAAGCGCTGACACCTTCCCTAGCTCAGGGCTGTCTCTGGGGACATATAGGGACCGATTCTATTCCCATTGAAGCCCGGAAAAATCTGCTCTTCGCTTTTTCCCATCTATTATGGTAGGGAACATTTGCATCTTTTTTTCTCAGAGCAACGAGAAAAAAAAGACAGATTGCGTAAGGGGGCACAAAGACAATTTAGTTAGCCCCATAAAGTAGTAGTTTATTAAACTTGACATTTATCAATTACTGATATTTCAGCCCACATTTACGCAGAAATGCATTTAGATAATCCTTAGTGACCCTTTTTATGCCTAGCAAATGGTTAACAAAGCTTGGATCCATTAACCTAAAGCTTTGATTTAACAGTGGAATGTGATTCTCCTGACCAGCTAACCACAGATCATCCAAATACACTACTATAATGAACAGCTTGTCTTCAGTAGTCGTATAATAAAGGCCGTGATCAGTCTCCAGCAGCGCAGCATCCAGTTTGACATCCCAGCAATAAGCATTGTGCTGGGATTTTTCAAGAGAGAGACTTTTCCCTCTTGGAATATACTTTGATCATATACAGTGCTCAGATGGCTTCATATAAATCTCTTCAACTAATCCCCTTTCAGGAATGCTGAGTCAATGTCTAACGGGTATAGTAACAGATCATGGATTGTAGAAAGAGCAATCATTAACCTTAAGGTGCTGTATCTTGCAAGAGGCCAGAAGATTTCACTGTAGTCAGTGTATCCCTTGGCAATAAAACAACCACAATCAACTTTTTTTTTAACCACCATCATTTGGGCTGTCAACTACAGTTCTTTAGTTATTTTTATTCGTAGCTGTAGGTGACAGTTCTGTTAAGACGTGGTTTCGGCTGCTTCTATACCCCCCCATTACAAGCTAATGTTGCAGTTTTTTGCTGGATATGCAGGCAACTGAAAGCATGTCTACTGCATGTGTTAAGAGTCTAACTCAGGGTAGGAGACTCTTTAGGAATGTCGGTGAGACTTCTGCAATCTGCAATCTCCTGGACCTGGGCTGAGGAAGTGATTTCATGTAAATCACTGCCTCAGCCCTGATCATTATGATGATGGTTGGGGCTTGATGACATCAAGTGCTGCTCATCCAAAGCAAAAGATAGTCTCTTGCCATCTAGGGCAGGACTTTGGGCAGAATTTACATAAGTCACGTCTTACATAAGTCACGTCACACCCATGCTCCAGGTTTCTCCCTGGAGGGACAACCCAGAGGTTGGCAAACCTGGTATAACTGCAGTCACAAAAGAGTTACACTAACCTTGCCTTTAACCTTGCCAAACCTCTTCACAGCCCCATGAATCTTGTGACCTTTATGATTTGTATTAACAACATTCAGATTGTACATAACACTATTTCTGCGTTTCCTTATTGCACTTCTTTTAAACTTACACCTTCCCATGCAAAATAGGAAGAACTGGTGCAAACACATGCAGTCTGTGGACAGAAAGTTTGTTGTTATGTAAGAGATATACGTTCTGGTGATTGTGGACACCTTGTTGGAAACATGAAAAACATGGGCATTATGTAAGATCCATGTGCACCATAACAAGAATCTAGTTACATACCTCCCAAGAGTTACGCTTTTAGCGAGACAGTCCTGCTTTTGTTAGACTGTCCTGCTGTCCCGCCTGCCTAGCAGTTTGTCCAGATAAGAGGACAAGCTAATAGACATTAATATGTTTTTTGGTTAAATTGAAAAAAATATATTGGCATCATTCGCTATCGTGGCCTCAAAGGGGGCGGGTTTCAGTTTGGACCAGGGTGGGGCTTATACGGGACCTGGGTGTGTGGTGTACGTGGATTGGTAGGTTCGGGGCAAGACTTTTGTGTCCCGTTCTTCCCCGGACAAATATTGGGAGGTATGTAGTTAATTGCTTATTAGCAAAGCTATATTTGTTGTATCCTCTATAGTTAATCAAATAATTCCCATAGCTGTATGCGTGTGGCAGCTTCAATATAGCCATTTCTAAACAAATTGGTAGTGGCAAAGACCACTCATATATATTATAATGTTGGTAACTTTATAATATAACTCTATGTTGTAATGCATTTAAAATTGATGTCATGTGTGGAGGACTCAGCAGAGGGCGCTGCAGGAAGGAGCAGAGCAGTGATAATGCTGCAATGTTCTGGATTTCAATAAACCGGAAAGAACTGCCATGTCTACAGTATGTGTGCTCTCTACCACTTCCCATGCAAGGTTAGTAAATAATAGAAATATTACAGGCTGCACTGGTAGCTGATAGATAATTGTGTATAGTATAAGAAATACCTTGTTATGATATAAGGGCATATTTACTAAGCGATGAGATTGCAGTGAGATTGAAAAGTGGGGATGTTGCCCATAGCAACCAATGAGATTTGTGTTCACATTCTCCAGTGTGTAAAATGAAGGCACCTAGGCACTGTCAAAGGCAAACCTCACAGCATGCAGGGGGACAAAGCATTAGTCGTGGACTGAAGTGTCTGCAGGGGGGGGCAGTAAGCAAATTGCCCCTCAAGACACACGCAGCAAGGTCTGACTGGATCCTGCTGCGCAAGCGTATAGCGATAAGGAACAATTTGTCCTACTAAAAAGATCGCCAGCACTCATGCCATTAGCCAGTAACCAACTATGCTACTTTATATTTTAAATTAAATGGCAGAAACATTGGTCACATACATGTGCAAATATATGCCTAGCCACCAGGCACTTACAAGGCATTTCTTTACTTCTTTTTCTGGCATCTGCGGAGTGACAATAATTAAAATGATGTTACTATGTTTGGTGAATGTCTCTATGGGGCCGATTCAATCCTTAAGGCGCGAAGATTTTCTGCCTTACGCAAATAGCGTAAGGCAGAAAATCTCGCGTTTTTTCGTTCGCACCTCATAGAGGTGCGAACAAATCTCCGCGAGATTTCACTCCCGTAATAGACGGGAAAAAGCGCACTTCGCGTTTTTTCCCGTCTTCGCGCGGGATTGAATCGGCCCCCTTGTGTATCAGATACAAGGTCTTCAAAGTAAAATGTATGCAAAGTATGGTAATATAATATCTTGTAGTGTAGTGTTAGAACAAAGATGTGGGACAGATAGTGACATGTTTTGTATTAACAATATTCACATTTGGAAGCTATACAGTATCCTAGATGTGGGACAGATAGGGGCCGATTCAATCCCGCGCGAAGACGGGAAAAAACGCGAAGTGCGCTTTTTCCCGTCTATTACGGGAGTGAAATCTCGCGGAGATTTGTTCGCACCTCTATGAGGTGCGAACGAAAAAACGCGAGATTTTCTGCCTTACGCTATTTGCGTAAGGCAGAAAATCTTCGCGCCTTAAGGATTGAATCGGCCCCATAGTGTCATTTATTGCTTATGCTGTCAAAATAGGACAATATAGATTGAATCATTTGAAGTGCGACACTTTAACATTATGTCCCTACACCAGTGGTTCCCAAATTCTCTCATTTTCCAAGGCACCCCTAAGACAAAATGATTTCACGTTATTTTGTGTAATAACTATTTAGGTAAAGACAGAAATACTTCAGATTGATATAACAAATCTTGTTATGCTCTTACACAATACGTAAAATTGTGCTTCTAAGTAACACTAGGAATGTGGCGCCATTTCGGAAAAAACAATCCGCTTATCCCCAATGAGAGCGTCCCGGCACACCAGGGAGCATAGGCGCACAGTTATGGAACCACTGTCCTACACTATGCCATGACTGTACACTATGCCATTACTCTACTATGCCAAAATCCCATGCCATGACTCAACCTCCACTCGAATTTCCCTGTTTTGGAATTAATATTCTGTTTTGGTACAATGAATAAATATGCTGTGTCTGTGCAGAGTTCAGATAATTGTCTGTGTATAATTATTTAGTAATTATTCAGTAATAATAATAGCTTTCACTATTATTATGATGTGTGAGTGACAGGTTTGCATTAGGATGGGAGTAGCTGTTTTCTGACAATAAAATGTACATGAATCTTCTGCTTACCTTTTTGTTACAGGAATAAATGTTTGAGAAGATGTTTGTGTAATGTTAATCCTTTATCTTTAATGACATGTCATTTTTCACGGCGCTGCAAGGTAACTGCAGCATTAGCTCCAATTATGTGGGAATTGTCAGCAGTTCATCAACATTTTAGTGATATGATAATCCAGTGGCTTTTATGGAATGTAAAGAGTTATGACCACTATGGGTTTAGTAGGAAGTAGAGTGTATTGTTTGTTACAATGTATTTGTAGATCATGAGGATATAGGGCAGCACTGCACTGTCGAGGAATAAAATAAACATAACCNCATTGCATTCCCCCGCAGCAATATGTACATTATGTTAATAAGTTCAATAACATTTCATAAATAAATGATTAAGAATTCCAGATTCATTTACATGGAACTTCTAATTTGCTTTCCTTATATCTCATTGTACAGTAATATCTTTATTTGTAATAGAACGTTTCTTTTTTACTTTATGCTGTGAATATGTTGATCATTGAATTACCAATCCATCAAGTTGACATTTCCTAGTGTGCATGATAGCATAGATCACTGTAACACAGGTTACCATTCCCTGTAGGCTAAGTGTTCTACTGCATTTATGTGAGTATGAGATACATAGAGATCTTCTCTGCCGCAGGCAAATTCTACATAAAGGAAGAATTGTGGTACAAAAAAAGAGAAATGATAGCTTTAAAAATATGATAGAAATCGTGAAACGAGGTTTGACTTGAATAGGTGATAAAAAGTTAGGTATTTGTAACATAAGCGTGTGTCTTGATATAGTGCGGGCAATGCTGTAACATTACCTGCTGGAAACTATGTTTCACAAACTGCACCTGTGATGGACATTGACCTTTTTTCATCCCATCCGTTATATAACATCCACTCCCTGGAGGTAACACAGTGTATTTCTTTGTATCCTGCACTCGATAGACTACTCTATCTCAATTTCATATAGAATAACCAATGACCCATTCATGAACAAATATTCTGTTTGAAATGCATTATTGCTTCTTTAACTGTCTGCAGCACATCCTGCTTGTTTCATAGTCAGAGACACTGAAAACCTAGTGACCTGAACGTGTGCTGCTTCTGATTTGTCATACAAGGTACAAGGTAGAGAGAAAGTCAAAACAGAATTTCTAGTCCTGTGGACAACAAAGTACTGACACATGTATTTTTAGACATTGTCTTAAAACATTTCTTGACAGTTTCCTATTACTATTTACGTTTGGATACATTGGATATCTAACATAAATTATTAAATTATGAAATAATGTTTAAGGACATCAAAATAGGGAAACCATTGCAAACTTTTTAAATGTAGAGACTATGTAGGTGGAATACTTCATAGTGGTTATATTAAATGGGTTTAAATCTGATATTATTGGCATAATAAGTCAATAGATAATTGAAAATTAGTGAATGGATAATTGCAATACATTTTTATTTTACTTTAGTTCATTTTAGATTATATAATGAATGCATAGTGTCACAGCTGGACTTACCACTGCCAAACATGACCTATTATTGCTATCTCAGGATTAGTTTTTTTTTATTTTTGCTTAATTTATAGCTCTTTTAGAATATATTATAAAATATATTAAAATATCCATATATTTTTTTATATTACAATACCGAGCCCCCATGCAAGCTGACGCACATTCTATGAAATGATACCTACATTAATCAGTATTCACTAACTGCATCGTATGTAAATCATTTTCTTACTAACTCTAATGTCTCCAATGCTTCTCTTCTTTCTGACTTATTCCGCATTGGGAAGATTTCTGAAATGTTCCCCATCTCCGATTAAGGTATTTTGCCCTTCTCTCATCCATTCTACCAGACTGTAGAATATAATTGCGTGTAAACTAAATACTGCCCTAGAGTCTAATGACTTTTCACTGTAACCAGAACACAAAGTGCCTGATTCAATGAGACAAGGCTTTGCACCGTATTTAAGTCAGGATTCAGATTATATTCCCGTCACTTAACCTAGTTATTTTGGTCTTTAGCGGACACCAAAATAACATGAGGGGGCAATGATCAGCGTCTGTACGACTGCTTCCTCCCCTCTATCCTCGCTCTGTCTCACTTCTTTCGCTTTTTCCTCAATCATCACTCTTTCTCCTTTATCTCTCTCTCTCCTCTGTCCTCTTCCTCTCCTTCCCTCTATTCTAGTCCTCTCCTCTATCCTCTCTCTCTCTCTCTCTCTCTCTCTCTCTCTCCTTTCTCTTAGCTCTCTCTCTCCCTGCCTCCTCTATCCTCACACCATCTCCACTATCCTTGCTCTCTTCTCTGCTCCAAGATAGACATGGGGGGGGGGGAGGACGGTTGTAGATGTCGCCTAGGGTGCCCAGAGACCTAGCACTGGCCCTGGAGATGAATATATATTCGTCTATTAGTCTTCATTTGTGCCCCTCCAGTCTTTGTTTCTTCCTTTGTCCCCTATAGGGATACTAGACTGCAATCAGGAAAAAAAAAATACTTCCACTACATAAGTTCAAGCTTGAAACGCAACCATTGGGGCCTTTTCAGGCCGCGATCGTCTTTCCTGCCAGTTTGTCCCCATAGCGGGACAAACTGATAGGAGGGAGGGACAGCGAGACAGACCCCAAAAGCGGGACTGTCCTGCGGACATTTGGGGGGATATGCTTTCCTTTTAGCTGTTGAGGAGAAGCACAGAGTCCAGGCCTGTAGTCTGAGAAGGTTTCTTAGTTGTTGATGAATAGTTGGCTGAGCAGGACTGAAGCTTTCTCTCACAGTGCATCAGATCCAGACTTTATGTACAATTGACTTACTCACTACTTACTCATGAGTGGCAAAACCATGTCGAATTGCAGGGAAGGTAAAATAAATGTCAGTGTTTGCAGCAGGGAGAATACTTTATTTTTACACACAGATAATGTCCAGTGTTACTGTTACACTCTTATTAGACTTGTGCAAGGAAACATCATCTCTCAACTCTAATACAGTTTGCAACTATTGAAATTTTTCCTGCCCTGCAATTCAACATGGTTTTCCAACTCGTGTGCCAAGTCATGAGTTGTCAATAATACGTAAAGTCTTGATCTGGTTCTATGTGTATGAGTCATCTGTTTGCAGGCTGGGTCCTCACTGAGTGACTGAAAGCTGGATCGGACTGATTACACTATGTGGTTCCTGCGTACTAATACACAGAGTGCTTGTGAAAAGGAGTGCTTGTGATTTCTGGGGCATCAGAGGAACCTTAGAAATGATTACTGTCTCTTCTTATATTTCTTGATTGTCCCTCTTGCATTACCATATCTGCATATCATTACTTTAAGCTGATTTCTCCATTACCTCACTATTATAGTAAGATCATGTTCAACCAAGAAGACATTATTATTCTTAATTATATTCAAGTCAATGTAAACATCTCTGTCTGTCATATCTGTACACTGTGTCTGGTGGACAGACAGAGGTTGCATATGTTTATTACAAACTGTATATTACAAATGATATCTGTTGCACCGCTGAATTACATGATGTTACTGATGACTATTTTGCATTACAATCATATTAAGCAAAGATATTATGATAGGGATTATACTACACATAGGTTTTTATTATGTTTATTTAAAACTGCTTAAAACAGCGTTAAAAGGTAAGAAGCAGCATTTACACTTTTTTACACATATACATATTACATTTAAAAACTCTTTAAACAGTGAAGATTTATCTTGTTCATTTTATATAGATATATATTCCCTTTGTCCTTCTGAATTGAGTCACAGTTTGCTTTCTTATAAAAATGCTGCATAATAAGATTCCAATCATTTCTACTCATTCCACGATAATGACTTTAGGAAGAGGAAAGAAATATTCTGTAAATCATTGCTAAGATCATAAAACGTAAGTCTCAGAGAGACTGATTAACACTCCGGCTCTACACATGTTTTTCGGTCATAATTAGAATATGCGCTAGCATGGAGCCAGAAATGCTTTGGCCTTGCTGGCATCTCTCAGGGCACACACCAATTATTGTAGCCTGTCTTCTTCATGTCCCATCTTCAATGCTTCTGGCCACCGAAATCATATTGGATTAAAAGTCTCTTAATTCCACACAATCTTGTCACTTATGACATCTCTGTGTGGAGCTATATTTAACTGTCTATTGTAATGTTAAGATGGAGCTTAATAAGATAATCCTAATAGAAGAAAAAGCTACAAAAGGACAAACAAACAAATCAGTGTATGGCATAGATTTTACCACTTCTCCGTCTCTCTTCTTCTACGTCCCCGGCTCAGATTCCTACAGATTTTCAACACTGGAACAAACACAAGTAAAATAAACAGATATCTTTCAAATCAGCCTTTTGCTACGGATCTCTGTCTGTTGTGTAATTATATTTCCCAGCATGCCCTGGCTTTGCTGAAAAAGCATGCTGGGACTTCTTGTGCTCAAAGGGGAAATGTAGAAGTGACAAAATTTGGGGGAATTTAATATTTTTACAATGAAAGCAGTAAGAAAAGTGGTGGTATGGCATTCCATTATATAGAAGTCTACTTTGAGTATTGATAAACAATTGTTCTGACTGTATGGTTACCACTGTTTTTTATGGTGTGTTTTGGTTTTAGTCAAATGATAAATGCTGTATCATAGATATGTACGGCAGCTAAAGATTTATGGTATTAACATTATATATACAACTATATGTGATACATTTAGACTTTTTTAAACCAGATGTACAGATGAAGGCCTACATTTACTAATCTGCAGGATTAAAAAAAGTGTGGATGTTGCCCATAGCAACTAGCTCACATTCTCCAGTATGTAAAATGAAACACAGTTTGAATGTGATTGATTTGCTATGGCAACATCCCTACTTTTCCAAACCCACAGTTTAGTAAATATAGGCCAAGGTGTTCTCATAGACAGCTAACTGGCACTATAATTAAAAAGTTTGTCAGAAAAATGATAGCAATCTCTGCACCGTGTCAGTGTTTGGAGACGTGGTTGTCTGGCAGGCTGTAATTGAAACATGTATTTTAGTTTGGGGTCTATCTGATTGATATCTCCAGCAGACAAACAAGTGCTAATTGTTTTATTTTGCCATGACACATGGGCAGAGCTGTCATCAGAGTGGACTGGAAACCCGGTCTCAGACAGACAGGAATGCCTGCCCCTGTCCCCAGCAAAGAGGCTCCATCACAAGTAGGACTTCCTAAAAACAAGCCTTTTCTTTGGATTGGCCTTGTGAATCATTCTGCAGGTCTGTGGTGCACCAAAAAANATAGTTAATTTGAGGTAATGTGAACGGGGTATAACCTAAGTTCATGCAGACAGTGACTAAAACTTGGTTCAAGCTGTAATCATGGTATAGTATAAGAGATATCTATGTAACCAGCCAAAAGCAGATTTGAATAATAATTAAAAAAATAATTTAGATGGAGTCTGTGAATTGTAACACTGTGTTTCTCTCACGCTCTCCAAAGTTTACTAGTTTAAAAGTAATCTATAAAAAAAAAATAAATCCATAACACAGGAATACAGTAGTAATACCTGCACACTTGTTTTAAAAACGCATATCACATCCAACACAGTGTACAATACCCGACTCTGTGTATGGCACTGAAATGCACCCGCCCACACTACCAGCGATACCGCTGTCCACATCTCTCAGCTACACACCGGCCGACTCGTAGCTCTGGCCGTATGCGTTTAGTCACATATGTGACTTCATCAAAGGGATGCTACTCCTCAGAAGTAGCATTGTTACTCGACTTAACATTATACATAAAAAGTTCATGTACCTTATTGCTTACACAAGTTTAAATCAATTTGCACATATAAACTTTTGTTTGTAAAATAAATACAATAACATGACAGCTGTAAACCAAATTTTTTCAGACAGGATAGGTTGATATATATACAATTTTTTACATACTTACTACATTTCTTACTCGGAAAATGATTTTGATGATTTTGTGCTTGGGGAAAAATACAATTATGCGTTAAAATTTACATCTAAATTCGGTGGTGTTGGCATCAAGTTTTTAGGTTTATATATTGAAAAGCCAGTAATGGAGATACAAAGATCAACTAGAACTTCAACGTTCTTCAAGGAAGCAGATGCAAATAAGTACTTAGAATATCACAGTTACCACAACAAGAAGTGGCTTACGAAGATTGTGTACTTGCAAACTGTACACTTGAAAGTGAAGGAATTGTTCTGACGTAAAGACTTATGATAAACAAGAATCAATATATAAAAAGAAATTTAAGGAATGTAACTATTCATATATATCACTATTACACCAAATGGTCAATGCTAATGTATACATTTAAATGCTATAAATTTTAATTATGGGTAAGGTGCAAGTGTTCTATAAATGCACATATTATATTTGTCCTAATGCCAGAATGTCTTGCACAGCCACATTGGTTGCATTACATTGGTTGCTTAGTTTGCATATAATGGGTATGACCATTTGTGCATTGTGAAGAAACCCCCCATAAAATAAGCATCATTGAAGTATATACTCTCCATTAGATTTACTAAGCATCAACTTTTCCTGGGGTTTGAAATTGATACAACTTGCTGCAATTTTTTGTTGGTTTTGCTAATTTACTAATTGTCAATTTGGGATGACCATTTCATCTTGGCCATCTCACAACAATTAGTTTCCAGCTCGTGTAAGATGGGATCAATTCATGAGAAATTGCGAAAGATGAAAGCCTTAAAAAGCACTGGTCGATTTGGGGACTTAGGTCCAGATTCAGATTTACACTATCATGACTTAGACTCATCGCTTACACTCTCATGGGCAAAACCATGTTGAATTGCAGGGGAGGTAAAATTAATGTTAGTGTTTGCATGCAGGAAAAAGGTCTACGTTGGAAAAAGGTCTACATGTTAGAAATTGTCATATGAATTTGATACGTTATATAAAGGTTTTTGTTGGACATGTTATGTTAGAAATTTTCATGGCGATTTGTAAACAGCGTCGCCAATTTAATCCGTAATGTAACATCCAATCACTTCTTAGTAAGCCTCGAAATGAGAAAGCAGACACCCAAATTGACTCGCCACATCAATTTGGCCAAATCCCTTAGTAAATATACCCTGCGGTCACTATCTGTATTCTAAGCCACCATGTACAGCAATGCTACTTTCAAACATTGAAAATGACCCTTCTGTTTGCCAAAGCAATCATTGTAAAATGTGAAATTAAAACATGCTGACAACCTTGACCTTAAAAGAAAGCAATTACAGATGGGAGAACTCAGAGAGGGTCATCCAGGTTATAGGATGCACTTTTTATTTGGAGTAGTGTCAAAATGTATAAAGAATTAAATTCACTCCCATTGCAAATGAATATGAAGTTCTTAAAAATATAATTCCAATCATATCATAATACAATTTCAAGCACAATAGTTCCAAGAGCATCATATCATTGCCTATGAACCTTATTTAATTTTTTATAAGTACACTTTTGGGACCTGAGCATTCACATTCATCAGGTCAAAGAAAATGAGTATGTACATATGTAATGAGTATATAGAAGTGTATGTACTTGTTATCCTGGTCTGCTGAAGGGAGACCAGCTCCCATGTGATTGGCAATGTACAAGTATGTTTCTAAAACAACTGTATTGCCAAACAAAAGATGTATTGACATATTCCCATCCAAATATTTGATGTTAGCTTACTTCTAACACTTTATTTTGTTCTATTAGAGTAATGTAAATGTAATGGGATTTTTAAAAGATTATTTCCATGCTCAGATTTCTATTATAGTTTATTCTTTCACCACTGTGTGAATCTAATGAACTGCCTGGAGCATTATTACATTGTCAGACACCTTCAATCTGGCTATCTGGTGTTATTTTAAGAGACTAAAGACACAGAAGAAATATGACTTGTGAACAGAGCTGCAGCTGTGCATAACACAACCAGCTCTTTTCTGGGAAGCCATGTGCATAGGTGGCCCTAGGCATTGGCCATATAGATAGACACCAAGGACACCACGACTTAGGGTGCCAAATTTGCAGGGGGACCCCACCACCAGTAATCGCTCTACTTCCCAACTGCTGCAGTCAATCAGAATCCCTGATTGGCCATGGGCTCCTGATTGCCCGTGCAGGGGGCCCCCTTCTAATCATGTTGCTTGATCCCCACAAAGCCTAGGGCCGCCTCTAGAATGCTTTCCTGGCTCTCCAACGGACTAGGATGACACTGTACCCTGACCCCGCAGGGCTCTAGTTTGCCGCCTATACCGCCTATGTCTTGGGCTGCCTCTGTTCATGACTCTGGTATTTTTGCTAGTGTTCCCATAATTCATATTCTATAAGACACAGGATTCATAAAAAGTATATGAATAATCTTTCTTTATTTTTCAGAATGCTGTCTCATTATTAAAGACTTGTCTCTGGCACCACTGAATTTATTCTGCTTTTCCATACACAATATTTTATGAATAAATGAATTAAATATAATATGGTGGTGTTAAATGGTGCTTCTATATTTATCATTATTCCAAACCTGGTAGATCGGTATCTCCATAATCCTCCAAAAATGCAAGGCTTTCTAGATGACTTATACTCTGTTCTGTGTTTATTGATTTCTTTTCACACTCCAAACTTAAATTCATGCTTCAATGAGCCCTCCTTCTTTTATCTATGACTTCTTAGTTTAATAGTTTATACATTTAATTACATACATTGTACCCAAGCCTAACCCAATTTCCGTATGCCTTATATTTGAACTCTAGTTTAGGTAGCTATGTGAATTGTCTTGTAATGACAAGTCCTACTTTTATTGCTTTTTTTTAAATGACTTTATTATATTACATGTATCACTTGAAAAAAAATATTGCTGTTTAAATATATATAATACATTACATATAATATACTAGAATTATATACAAATGCAAACCAAAACCAGGAATGCCCTTGTCATGAGATTACATTTTAAATGGTTATAACCTTCAAGACAGACACGAGTGAGGTCTTTATTAAACATTAAAAGACACAATACCTCTGTAAGGATAATATTATTTGTAATGTACAGTATATGTGCTGCATAATGTTTCTTTTACTGGCAGCAGGAGTGATAAGAGAATGATGATGTAAAATAGCAGTCTAGATATACAGTCAGGTCCATAAATATTGTGACACTGGGACATTTCTCATATTTTATATAGCACCACAATGAATTTAAAATGAAACAAACAAGCTTTAACTGCAGACTTTCAGTTTTAATTTGAGAGTATTTACATACAAATAAGATGAATGTGACAAAACAATCCTAAATTTAACTTTTTAATGCTTTGTTGCAAATCTTTGGCAGCATATTTCAACTTGAAATCTGGAACGCGTAGACACCTCTTGGTTTCATCCCTGGTGATGCTCTGCCAGGCCACTACTGCAAATGTCTTCAGTTCCTGCTTGTTCTTGCAACATTTTCCCTTCAGTCTTATATTCATTAAGTGAAATGTATGCTCATTCGAATTAAGGTCAGGTTATAGATTTGGCCCTTGTGTTACATTCTATTTTTTAGCCTTAATAAACTCTTTGGATCGGTCGCAAGTTCCTTTGATTCCATCTGAACAGCTTGATTCCCCCACTATTATTGCTGGTCAGCCACTGCACTCATCCCTGGAACTCTCCATTCGACCTCCCCCTTGTGGTGGTTGGTGATCCGGATTTCTGTTGACCAGCTTCCAGCTTGACTTCCCCTGCTTATTGCCTGCTCCCCCTTCCAGTGCAACATTAACACAGGTCAGTGCCACAACTCAGGCCTGTAACTTAATCAGCTCTGATTCCCGACGAGGCTCACACAAGATAGTGTCGGCTCTCTGCAGAGTTTAAAGGTTTTCTCACAGTGTCCCAGCTCCTGCTTGCATCCCTGGCCTGCTCTCTTTTCTCTCTTTTCAAGTCTTCTCTTGATTGTTGACTTTGACATGTATACACCTACCTCCTGGAGAGTGTTTTTCATTTGGCCAACTGTTTCTTCACCCGGAAAACAAGTTTTCTATCATCCAGAACAGTTGTTTTTCGTGGTCTTCCAGGTCTTTTAGTGTTGCTGACAAAACCATGAGATGATTCTCAGAAGTGTTCTATTACTGTAACTGACAGAAAAATGAGAGTATTAGTAAAAATCTGAGTATTTAGATGAGAGGGAAGTGAAGGAGGGGAATTACAAATTGGAAAATGGGCATTATATCAGACACCCCTTGCAGACAAGGTACAGCAACTTCCTGCAATACTAGTCAGAGGGGCTATCACAGTCCCTGACCCCAGAGCCCAGGATCTGATCCAGAGTTATGGAGTAAGGGAAAAACCGGTGCAAATGTATACCTAGGTTAAACCAAACATTGATCTGCAGGGGAGGCAAATATAAACCGTGTAAACAGAATTCAGAGGTGACGTTTCTGAGCACAACTCTGATTACATAAAAGATAAAGAGTTTTTTTTAACTCTTTATGCAAAAAGAAAGGGATTTATTTTTATGAAATTGAATTAAAATGTATTTGTACCCCTCACAATACAACTCTGGATCAACCCCCATGTGACATTTGCCAGTATGGTGGTTTCTCTTTCATGAAATAGTGACGTCGCTCCCTCTAAAGCCCACTTGCCTGAATAAGCGGTTAAGTGACTTGTGATGAGGATCGCTGCTCTCTGATGTGGTCCTGGAGGAGGGGTAATGGTGATAACTCCAGTATAACAGCGTGCTGTCTGGTCACCTCATCTGAGACCCTGCTGCTAACTGCTGTGTCTGTCTTCCCCAAAAGTGAAAGCTGAGCTCAGTCCTGCACTCTAATAGCGGTGTGTCTGGAAAACTACACACTGCTCGCTGTATAGACATTCTGTAGTAAATTATTTTGTGATATATGGCCCCCTACCTTAAAGGCCAGGTCGCACTTGCAACCCCTGCAACCCCTATAGCAACGCCACTAGTGAGGCGCATATAGAAACTGTTGATTTGGATGTAAATACCTTTAAATTAAATGTGAAAGTCTGCAGTTAACACATATCTAATTTCATTTCAAATCCATTGTGGTGTATAGAGCCCAAAATTTATATTTAAAATATCCCAATATTTATGGCCCTGACTGCATAAAGTCTAGTCTAGCCATGAACTTGAGTATTTTTGTATATATTGAGCTAGAATGAATATAATTGGTGGAAAAAAGCTTTATATAGCTAAAAATCTATGGTCAGTGAAACACGGGTTTTAAAATTACTGATCTATTGTTCATTGTATTCTAAGTTCCTGCAGTTGAAATTCTAGCAAGGGTTAAATTCTGTTATTCAGCATAGAGGAGAACTTTCCTGTTGTTGTTGATGATATAAGTCAGATACAAGTAGAACCCCAGTTATTTCTTACACAACTAATACAAAGGGACTGTGCCATTCATGATAATTCTTCAAATGTTTACACTTCTGCATGGCACTGAAAGTGGGTTTAATCAAGTGCTTAAATCCTGTTCAGTGATTTTAATGGTAAGGATTATTACTTAACTTGTTTTTGGATACTTGCATTTAGCAAATGTGTTTTTCAGATAATTATATACCAAAGTCATTTAAATCACTGATGTATTTAAAAAATTCCATCAAAACACATTTGGATATAATTTTACACATTTATTATGTCCTTTGACACTGATGGTTATTTTATTGCAGGTGTATCAAGTCGGCATTGTATAGTTGTTTAAAGGGCTTAGGTTAGAGAAGTTGTCATCCCCTAAATTCTGATGAGAGGCTGGTGAAGTCAAGTGCTGAATTTATATAAAGAAAATGGCATAAAAGGGCAGACCGCACAAAGACATAAAAATTTTTCTATTACAAAGTATATTATAAGTGCATGACTGTTGACCAAATAAGAGCCCACTACAGAAGCAAAACAAGAGTAGTGAACTACAACTGTCCACACGCACAACTGTGCAGCAGCTCAGCAGCTAAAGGTAAAAGATAAAGAGGTAAAGGTAAAGACTTCAATAAAGGAATAATACAAAATCTTAATTAAAATTTTATTTTTAAAATTTGACAGTAGCAAAATGGAAGGAGTACATACTTCATGAGAATCCACAGCTAAGGGGTTTAAGATGGTCACCTGCAAGAAACTTTATGTTAAGTCTTGCCTATTGATAGATGTGAGTAAGATTGATAGATGAGCTAAAAAGAAAGGGAGATAGAGGGCAGCCCTGCCTAATTACTAATTACCCGTGTATATACTCGAGTATAAGCCGACCCAAATATAAGCCGAGATGCCAAATTTCACCTCAAAAAAATGGGATTACACATTGACATCATACAGGACAGTGACTCGAGTATAAGCCGAGGGGGGAACTTTTAGCACAAAAAAATGTGCTGAAAAACTAGGCTTATACTCGAGTATATACAGTACTTTCCTGTTCTACCACTGATGGTGAATAAAGTGTCAAGATCAATGTGTACACACTGATTGAATCAGGAAAAGATGGATCCCCATTGTACATTTTCCAAAAATCTGTTGCAGAAATGACTAAAGGTCCTTGTCAAAGGCCTTGTTAGCATTTAGGTTAGTATCATATCATATCATTGCATTTCATGCTATAGCAGCTGTTGCTGTTTGGGTTAAAAAAACCAAACATGCAACTCTCTTACTCTTATGACTTAAACCCCCCCAACCATCCCGAGTACCCAGTGAATACCCTAATTACCACCAAAAATCAATGTCCCACGCTTCCTGAATGGCGTGATTGTTTAATTCGGGTTTTCGACCTGTGTAAAAAATAGCGATTATTCCCAGGTCGGACTCAGGTCTCCTGTAGTCTTAACGGACAGACCCAGGTTTCTCTATTCTTTATTATAGAATAAAAGTTTTAAAAAACAAACATCCTGGGTCCGGGGAGCAATCTGAACTACTCCATTTGCCACTTTCCATGGCAAAAAAACCCCAAAAAGATGGATTTGTGCTGTGGTGGTAATCTGAACGTGGTATAAGAAGCACAATATTTTCTTGATCCATATTTAGCAGGTATCACTCTCCTGTAGAAAAGAAGTTAAGAGAAGTTAGTCCCAATTTGATTATTTTAATATACCAGTATTATAATATTACACCACGTTTAATACCAGTTTTTGAACTTGTAATAAATCTGCTTTCATACTTACATTTATTTTTTTTTACATTATTCATTTTGTGAATATCAATAAAATGTTATTGTAATTTCTAACTGCAAGTATGTACTAATCAAAACATATACAATGCTATTAACTACAATGCTATTAAGTTTTGGGGGGGTTTTCTGTACTTACAAAATTGCAGTTCAGCAGAATAAATGAGTAATTGTTTGGAAAGAATATTACTCTATATGTTTATATAATGATAATTATTCTTTGGGATTCTGCATACTACCCTCCTTGTTATATTTTATGAATGCATGTTTATCACATGCGTTATGTTACCTACTTCACTTATTATTAAAGACTTTCACTATTCAGAACATTAGTCCTTTCTAGAAGCTGACCATCTATTTTTCACGTTTCAGTAGATATAATAAGGCCTAATCAGTTTTATCTGTAAAGGATTGTTATACCTTACAGAAAAAGAAGCAATAAAGAAAATATTAAACTTCTGCAAAAACTTAGTTAAATGTCAAGGAATTTAAAGGCCTAGTTAGCAAGTATATTAGATGAGATATGTCAGTTTTCCAATTTACAACTCTGACTTGTCTCTTGTGATTCCTTATAGCCTCTAGCCATTCTCCTCTTACCTGAGGCATTCTCTGGCAAAAACCTGATGCTTCCAGTCATCCTGCATTCTTGTGTTTCTTCAAAAATAATTGGACAGGCATCTTTCCATAAACAATCATCATTAGCTATCTAGTGTGTACAGAAAAAGAATGCCACATAAATAAGTTCCAATTGTTTTCTGAGTCTAACGCCACAACAGCAGCAGTTTGGTCTGCTTATTTAAATGTGATTGACAGGAGATTAATGTAATTAACTCATACCCAGAATGCAATAGGAACTGGTTCCTTCAAACTGTGGAAGTCCTGCTTCACTAACAGAGAAATTGACCACTGGAGCACAGTACAGTTCCTTAACCCCCTCTGTTTCCTGGATACGCGATTAAAGTGGCTGTCAAAAAAGGGGGAGATGAATGCTGTCAGTAGATGCAGAGATATATGGGTGCATATTATTTGAAACCTAAATACCATAGCTTTTTTATTATATTCGATCATTTCAATACTTGGGTAGGGTTAGTACAACAAAGGTTGATTCTTTTATTTCTATTGAACATAAGAGTTAAATATTATAAGCATTCTACAGCTATGTAAAATATATTCCCTGGTATGCAAATTCATTGTCAAGGATAAGTGTTAGCACAATTTGCCATGTAAATACAGCTTCTTGTGTTTCTCTTTAAAGTCTAATGAACTGGTATTGTTAATTCCGATTTGTATATAAAAAAGCAAAGTAGTTAGTACGTTGTTTCTAATTTGTTTTAACAAACAATACATAATAATAATAATAATAATAATAATAATAATGAGTGTTTTCAGATATATGTACAATATAATTTACTGCAACTATAACTATTTAGCTGGTACATTTTTATAACTGTCTGTACTGGCTAAAAAGACTGCAGCGGTTTGTACTGAGAATGGCACAGTCATGCTGGCCCAGCACATCCATCCCTCCAGGGCCAGATTAACAACAGGGCTAATGGGACTACAGCACCAAGCCTCCATTGTCAAAAAGGCCCATAGCATTACAGCTATGCAATGAGGAAGGGCACAGTATGATTAAGTGTCCTCATCACTGGTCAATTCAAACTGCCTTTCATCATTTTCAGCTCCAGGCCCATGTCTGGCCCTGCCTCCCCCTTATACTTACATTTCACCTTTCAGCATCTGATCACTATAGTCCAGCACATCCCTCCCTCTTATACTTACATTTTACTCATGTAAATTAGTGTAGGTAAAAGCCATGCCCAGTGCCCAATTTTCAATTTTGCAAATGTTGTAGGTTATGGACTGATCAGGTTATGGACTTCACTGCATAACATTCCACTTTATCCTTAAAAAACTCTTTCGTTGCTTTAGCAGTATGCTTAGGGTCATTGTCCATCTGTAATGTGAAGCGCCGTCCAATAAGTTCTGAAACATTTGACTGAATGTGAGCAGATTATATTGCCTGAAATACTTCATAAGTCATCCTTCTGCTTGTTTCAGCAATCCCATAATTAATAAATACAAAGGAACCAGTTCCATTTGCAGCCATACATGCCCGTGCCATGACACTACCACACCATGCTTTACTGATGAGGTGGTATGTTTTGGATCATGAGCAGTTCCTTTCCTTCTCCATACTCTTCTCTTTCCACTACTCTGGTACAAGTTGATTGTTGTCTCATCTGTACATAGGATGTTGTTCCAGAACTGTAATGTCTTTTATAGATGTTGTTTGGCATATTCTCATCTTGTCTTTCTTATTTTGTGGCTCGCCAATGATCTTGTGGTGAAACCTCTGTATTCGCTATTGTGAAGTCTTCTTTGATTTTGACTTTGGCACATATACAACTATCTCCTGGAGAGTGTTCTTGATTTGGCAAACTGCATACCTGTGACACGTAAGTGCTATGCTGCATACCTGTGACACGTAAGTGCTATGCTGCATACCTGTGACACCTAAGTGCTATGCTGCATACCTGTGACACATAAGTGCTATGCTGCATACCTGTGACACCTAAGTGCTGTGCTGGACACGTAAGTGCTGTGCTGCATACATGTGACACCTAAGTGCTATTTTGAATACCTGTGACACACGAGTGCTATGCCATGTACATATGACACCTGAGTGCTATGCTGCATACCTGTGACACATGAGTGCTATGCTACATACATATGACACCTGCTATGCTGCATACCTCTTTTACTTATGTTGTGATTATTAAAATAATTAAAAATAAACAGTAATTAATTTTTATTTAAAATGTTTTTGTTGCCTCTGCTGTGTAATCGTAGCTTGTAATCTGTGGTGTGGATTTGTATAGAAAGACAGAAAGAAGAACAGAATGACACATTTTCACTTTTATATAGTAGGGATATATATATATAAGCTCTATTCAGTTTTCATGTGTCTTCGGCATTAACATTACGAAAGCTAAGTGTAATATTGTACAGTACTTTAGGTTCTGCTTTTATTTTACTCCCAGTCCTCATGATCTAGAAAAAGCGAATGTTTCTAAGTAAGAAACTTTACACCCTGAATGAAGCATTATCCATTCCACTAGACTACAAATCAAAAGGGTATCTCTTAGGCTTCTTAAAAATTAATTTTAAAACTGATCCTGATTGTAGTTTTATGGTAATTTCAAGCCATCAATCATCCTTATACCTTAAGTCTCCAGGTTCAACAGTTTCCCTACAGAGCTCATTCATTTCCCCTCATTATAATTCTTGAGGAGAAAAAAAAGCTGAATATAACAGTGCAACAGAAAATGAACCAAAGGTGAACATTTTCAATAGCTGCTATACCAAATTGAGTCTAGTAAGATGAAGAAATATTTAGGCTCTATTCAAACCTATTTCTTTAGTTTCCAAACAATAAATAACATCAAACTGAGCTGATTCCAAAGCGTATGCGGCTTTGCACGAGAAAGGGGAGCTTACTCCTAACGGACTACCTTATCTCTATGCGCTAATCATTTTTTACACACCCCTTCCTGGGTCATTAGCATGCCGATTTGGCCAAGCCGAAACATTGTACATTCTTCCCCACCACCATCCATGCGTACTTCCAGTACAGGCGCCCTGCCCATCCAATCAGACCCTACCCAGTCTGACTCTGATATAATCTGCTGTTCTGTTCAATTCAGCAGATTATACTATTTATTCTTCTTTTTAGGGAGGTTGGGTGGTGCCAAGATAAGATAATTTTTTCACCCCATTCGTAAAAAAAAAGTTGCCTAGAGAGAGGGGCTCTTATCATAGGGCTAGCCATACATAAACCAGGATAGCTTCTTTCCCAATGTTATAATAAGCAATGCAAAGCTTGTAAGCACTAGTGCTGGGGATGGCATGGTTGGAGGGCAGATGCCATTTTGAAAATAAAAAACACACTCTATTACATTCCCTTCTATACATACTTGTATTATACTTGTATTATACTGTATTATAACAGCAAGAACCTGCTTAGATGCCGATGTCCAACTCAAATAAAACATACTTTTCAACTGTCTTTAGTTTTGGCTCTTTCTACAACTAAATGTTCCTTTTTGGCATTTGAAGTGTAAGAAACTAATCATTTAGACTGGAAGATACAAACAGAGGCTGCTTACCTTCTCAAGTAATATTTAGGTAAGTAGGTAAGTTTTTATTCCCCCAATCTGTCCAGGCCCAGGACCAGGGCCGGCAACAGAAATCTTGGGGCCCCGGTATACCCAGATTTTTTGGGTATACCGGGTAACAGTAAGAAGCTTGGGGCCTGTCACAGCTGTCCTCCTTGCCCCCCCCTGTCGCAAGACCTGCCCAGGACAGTAGTCCCTGCTTACATCTATTTTGCCCTTACTTCCAAACTTTGGATCAGCCCATTTGTGTATATGGAATACACACACAGTGTATGTGCTGCTAAGGCGTTCCAATGGTGGAATACGTCTTTAATATAAAATCGCTTTATATATATCTCCATACCCAATAAAATCTTGTAAATGTGCACATCACATATAAAATTCCAGCTACGTCAGCTGCTATATCGATGTCCTCCATTCTTCCAAGAAGCACTCGGTTGTGGGATAAACACTCAAACTAGCCTTAGCTCCGTCGCAACGTGTTTTGTCCGTTTACGTCCGGTTGCAGATATATATGAAGCGTACTGCAAGATATATTCAAATAGACCTGCTTTTCCTATGCGAATTGTCCCTTCTCGCTAGCCACCAAGCATTGTCTAATTAGAAAACCTATATAAATGTGTGTGTGTTCTAGTTGTGTTTGCCTACACTGTGCTATGGAGGGCTTTAAATCACTTAACTTTTTGGCTTTGCAAACTAATGTGCCCGAAAGGGCAGATGTTGAAGTGGAACAAGAACACTGACAATCTCTGGCAAACACACACCCAAACACACACTAATGCAAACAGACAACAAACAATACCAAAAAATTCACACACACACACACTTAAAACACAGTCACACACAAACACAGACACACACACACCTATTAATTACGGGAAAAACTGTAAAATGAAACAAAAGCCACAGGACAAAAAAATTATAAATAAAATACAAAATATACAGACAACTACAAATGACCTATAACACTAAACCTGGTCGTTAAGAAGTACTAATTTGCTTATTTAGTTTTTATTTAAATGTTTACCATACAATTATTGTAGAGTGTATGGCGGCTTCCAATTTTATTTAAAAAAGCATAAATTTTCATCCAATCGTCAGATTTAAGATTTATCTTACCGTGTATGGCCAGCTTAATACGCCACACACAGCACTTATACACCTCCACTACCTCTCTCTAATAATGCTCCCTCCCCATCGATCTCATATTACACGCTGGCAGATGCAGAGAAAATAGTTTGTTTTTATATTAAATACTATATTGTATATTTCCAAAATGGATTCGATCAGTAGGCGTGTTTACAGAAAAGAAAATGGACGAGAAATTTAAAGGGACCTGTGCGAGATTTCATTCACGACCAGGCGAGATTGAATTCTCGCCCAAAACTCACCCACAATCACGCCCAAAAACTCACCATAACACGCCGCAAAATAGAAGCAAAAACGAATTCACGCCCAATAGTGAATACTACAACACACACACAATTCTCGCTCAAAACTCACCCAAAAAACGAGCGAGAAATGTTCAGTCACAAACACGCCCTTTAGTAAATATACCCCCAAGAGTCTGCAACACTACATATATATATATATTGAACAAGAGTGCCAGCACGAAAGGGAGTTTTTAATATATATATATATATATATATATATATATATATATATATATATATATATACACATAAACAAGAAGCATTTTGGAAATCTGCCTGTCAGTATCAATTTCCTTGTACTGTAGGTTTGAAATACACAGTGCAATAGTACACAATTAATATTTGTCAATAACACAGTGGTTTCAAATCCATTTTACAGATATATGATATATCTGAACAGGGCGAAAGCGCATTTGTGAACGAAACTGCATAGAATAATAAACCTTTCAATACATATTCTATATGGAAAAAGTGAAGGGATGAGTTGAGATGTATCCGCAAGGGACATTGATTTTTTTATTAATGCAAGAAGGCACACTCAGTACCATAAGTATTATATAAACAAGCAAACACAATAATAATCCGTCTACCATTGGCAGCACCTTGCACACAGTGACCTGTTTTCTATTTAATGAAGGGAAAGCTGTTTTATGTATATATTTCCTCCTGGGGTTTTTACCTGCCTGGATTTTAACTGTATTTTAAATAATTCTCAATTTAAACAATAATGCGGAGAAAACAGATGAGAAATGTCCTGTTGTAACAGCAGTAAGTAAGTCATCAGGCGCAATCGTGCATTAGGTATTTGACAAAGCCACATTATGAAAGAGACATTATACTATAGTACCTGGGAAACTTCATGTGCAGTGAAGTACAAGAAGCATAGATTCTGACAGCAGACAAGAACCTCTTGCCCTTTTATTCTGTCAATTTTCAATTTACTTTAATATAAGATGCCTCTTGAACTCAGCCTTTTAACTCGGAGCAGCTAAACTCTAACTGAATTTTATTTAAAGAGACTTTCCACCTTCATATCTCTTCATTGGTCTGTAAATGTCCTAATGCAACTTTCCAGAAATATATAGCTCCTTGTTGGCTTTCTCTATGGCCCTTTAACCAACGATATAATGCCAGCTGATTGTATTCATGTTTATATTCTTCATAACTTTGCCTTGCTTGCAATACACACATTGCAAATACTTTTTTTATATGGTTTCTGAGTTCCATCAGGAGATGGCATAAGTAATAGGCACAGGTAATTTTTAATGGGAAAATTACCATTTTGGTAATTTCTTCATCTTCGAAAAAACTTTTTATTAAAATATGTGCATAAAATAATAACATTCCTAAATATATATATATATATATATATATATATATATATATATATATATATATAATTACTTTTTAAATGAAAGAATAATATTTATGTTACTCCATTATAAAAGCATTTAAATGTGCAAATGGTAAAAAAAAAATACATAAGATTTAGTGATTGTCACAAGTTGCAAGCATCTGGCCTTACAGCTCCGAACTCCTCTGCCCATGTTACCTATGCTCTGCTGAAATGCACAACTCTGGATAGGACGTACACTGCTTGTGCATTCTGATTGCAATAAAAACTCTATGGTGTCTAGGTATCTCAATGAATTAAGGGTTCAATACAGAGTGGAGATTTATGTGATTGCTCCCCAAGTGACTGTTATACAAAATGAGGGGTACTCATTACTGAAAAGAATATGAATTGTCAATAATAGAAACAATACTGACTGCGTCATATTGAAGCTTGTGCCTTGCTGCTACAGATGTCATTCAATGGGCGTTGAGAACTGAGCAGTGAGCATTGTTTCTTGTATGGACATTTCAGTTTATAAAAGTTATAGCTGTAATGAAAGGAAGCAGAATGGAGATTCCATTTAATTTCCTTGATATCTCATTACAACCATTTATAGCAACACTGTATGGCTTTTAAGCTGTCACCTGGTTCTGTAAATATATATTAGATACATATTGTTGTGCTGGTTTTACTAATGTTTTTTTTTACTGCAAAAAGAATAAGTGTAAATGATTACAGCCATAGCTCATCTCACCAATGCCAGTCACTCACATTATCTTTGAAATCTGTAGATTAGGGGTATTAAGAACTATCACTGCTGTTGATAGCAGAAAATTGACCTAGCACAAGAGAGAATGTATATTAATCGCTGCTGCCATCTCTTATATATTGCTTTAATAACAATACAGTATAGTTAAAACATATCCTCCTATCTCACAGATTAGCTAATCTTGGTCTAATTCTGTTTTTGCAGTTTACACTTTCCTTCTACTCAGTTCTGTGTTTTGGTTTTACCCAGGTCTATACTTACACCTGTATTGCACTTATTACCAAACTGTGGATCAGCTCCATAGTGCAAATTATGCAAGATATTCTACACATATTAGTGTATATTCTTTACATCAACACCATGGACCACAGCGAAAACATAACTATATTCTGTACAACATAATTGTTACTTTTAGGTGTCATAATATCTATAAAATGTATTGGGAACTTAACTGGCATTAACTGCTATTCTTAAATATGTTGAAGATCAATGATAAAGTGTATGTGATATATAACAAAATTTAAAGTACATTTGCTATTTGTTATCTTAAAAAAATTCATGCAAACAGGGGACAGCATCCAGACCTCCGTATGCACAGCTTGTAAGAGAGTGACTGCAGACCTGACATTTAAGCTGCCATAGTCTTACCTTTAGTTCACGTGCGGGTCAGTGGTTGTAATCTGCTGATCCCTTTCCCTGACCCTGCTGTAAAATCTTACCCCTACCTGCCAACCCTACACAAGTACTGCCCTATCGGACAGATCCATTCTGTAACATCTGGCGTGCACATACACAGTGTCAGAATATCCACCCGGCTTCCAACAGGTGCATACGAAACTCGAGTAGCTTTCGAAACATGCAAACTGATGTGTACAGGAAAATAGACTAAGGTATAATCTCAAAGCCTATAAATAGCTAATTATAATTTCTGTAATTTATCTGTTGTTTAATTAAAAGAAAATCTTAAATATCTCTTAAAAATAATAAAGATGAATTATATTTTTTTCTATGCAAACGCTATAAATGATTGCCTAAGCAAAATATGAGGCAATGCATTGCTAGATATTTTAAAATATATATATTTATTACAAAATGGAGTCTGCACATTGGTCTGTAAGCTAATACAATGCAGGTGCTTGAAAGGAAATGGGGTATTTTACACAAAAACAAACAAGAATCCCCAGCACTCATGCTATTAGTGACTAACTATGCTACTTTATATTAAAAATAAAATGGCAGAAATGTCAGTCACATACATGTGCACATACATGTTTAGCCACCAGCCACTTACAAGGCCTTTCTGCTATGGTGGTCCAAAATCTAAGGGGCTGATTCAATCCTGTGCGAAGACAGGAAAAAGCGCGAAGTTACAGGACTGGATGCTCGCATCTTTTTATACACGACTCAATAACCCGCAAGGTAAAAAGCACAGTTTTTTTTCCCTTACTCTGTTTGTGTAAGGGGGAAAATAACACTCGATACAGGATTGAAACAGTCCCTAAATCTTTCAGAGCCCAACTTTGGGACACATACCATGTATTTTCAGACCAAGTGCCAGACACCTTGAGAAAACTCCCCATAATGTTTCCCCAAACAGCTTCTCTGAGACCCCACCTCCTCTCATCAGCTGAAATCTCAGACCACACCCCCTCTGAGACCCCAACCCTGGCTAAATGTGTACTTGCAAGTGTATGTGTAACATTTCTGGCATTTTATTTTAAATATAAAGTAACATATTTAGTCACTGGCTAATAGCATGAGTGCTGGGGATTCTTTTTGTTTCTATATATATTTATTATATATGTTTAAATAACTGTTAGATAAGTACAACTTTATCTGCTGGCGCAGAATTTTAGGAGTAAGTGCACAAAATATGGATGCTTCTGCAGCTGTAAATGAGTGCTAATGGTATATTTTCATATACATTGTAAAACCCTAATATAGTGGTTCCCAAACTGTGTGCCGTGGCTCCCTGCCGTGACGCGACCCTCTCATTGGGGTGCCATGAAATGTTTTTTCTGATATGGTGCAACATTGCTAGTGTTACTTAGAAACACAATTTTACATCTTGTATAAGTGTAACACAAGATTTGATGTCATCCTGAAATATTTCTCTTTTTACCTAAATAGTTATTACCTGATTTTGACTCAAAAGTGGAAAATTATTGTGTCTTAGGGGTGCCTTGAAAAATTATTGCGACCCTAAGGGTGCCTCAACTGAGAAAGTTTGGGAACCTCTGCCCTAATACATATAATAAACAATACAGCAATAATACATCTCCTGTGGGCACTAGATACTGATTTAATACATATATTTAACCACATTATCCATAGAATGTTGGATTACTGTTCTTTCATATTTTATGTATTAGGTTGTCTACATTGATAAGTTTGCTAAAATGTTTGAACAGATTTGAAATGTTGCAGTTATGATAAAAGGCATACATGATCACAATTTAATGTATTTATTATTAACCTTGAAAAAGAATATATCTCATAGAGTGTAAGCTTGCGAGCAGGGCCCTCTTCCCCACCCATTCTGCCTGATACCACCTAGTCATGTTTTACTGATTGTTAAAATTGCAAATTGCTACGTAATCTGATGGCGCTATATAAAAACCTGTTAATAAATAAAATAAATAAATATTTATTTTACTTTAAGAAATAATATGATTATAAAGTTTTATCAAATAAAAATAGTAATGTGTTTTCCATAACAATGTATTTTATGCATAAGTCTAACTAACCTGGGTGTGTAAAAAGTATCATGAAAGTTTAACTTCTCCACCCAAAGCAACAATCGCTACAACACAAACAGTACAATAAAAGTAAACATTTTACATTAATTTAACCCTTGAGATACGATGTGTATTAATTCTTTGCTTCAGAGCAGTGAGTAGTTGGTGGCCAGAATATAAAAGTGAAGTGGTAGAGTTCTTGTTCGTTGTTTACAAAACAAGTGAAGTCCACATTTGTTTGGGATCTAATTTAATTGCTAGATACATTATTTATCTTAAAGAGCTATAAAAAATAAATTATAGGGAGTAGATATGTCGTAGGAATCGGTGTTGCTTCTTTGTTTCAAATTTAATACACCATGGTCAGTTGACTGTACAAAGAAAACCTGTGCAGATTCTGAGCTGCACTCCTACTTAATAAAGCAAAGGTCTTTCTGAAGAAAGTTTCAGTGCAGGCAAGGACAGGAAAAGTTTTTCTAGTTACCTCAAAGAGCAATAGTTTCCTGGGTGCTGGAGAATAATATGTGGACGCTGGAGGAGACGTGACTAAAATAGAAAAAAAACTGTCAATATCCATCATGTTGCTATCCACTTGTGCTGATTAAGGATTTATAATTAGAGGATTCTGCAAACTTTTCCAATTTAAATATATTTATTCTATTAAATTGGGCAGCTGCATCTACACCATGTATTACATTGCATTTTGCATCACAAATGATAATTTCATGGTTTATTATTTTCAATTATAATTAAATATTAAAATGTTTTTACATGCTGGTAGCATTTTGACAGTCACTCCTAATTTAAATTCCCCAATTTAATATTTTTAATGTATGACTGTGGAATATATATAAATTTTAATAGATTGTACATCGTCTTGCAACTCCCAGAATGTCAGGCAGTTTTATAAACAATACAATGCATAATCTTCAAGGTATAAATGTTCATTTAAACAAAGGCACTTTATTTTATGATACGGGTTATAGGTTTGGGAAATGAGACTCTTGTTACTATTTGGTATTTTATTAATTGATAAAATTAACTTGAAATCAGAATAAAATTGTCAAAAAATTCACTAGTCAAAAGTTTTTCATTATTTTTCTCCCCCCCCCATTGTTTTAATGGTGGATTTTCTCCCACGTGGTTTTAATGTTACAGTTTAAACAAAATCACTGGAAACATGAACGTGAAGGTGAGTTTAATACAAACACATTCGAAGGGGCTCATCCGGACTGTGCACACTTTTATTTAGGTGTAAATGCAGCAATTTATGGCACTGCTCATGTGCACAACGACAAATGTATGCAAAGTAACTGACCTGTCTATGTTGCATCCATGCACCATCCTATGGAAAAGGGGGGCTGATCCTGAGTTGCGCATTGCAGCTGAATGTGGGTGCTGTGCGTGCCGGTTTTTGCGTTTTTCCACACTGCGCATGCTCGCAGAACTCTGAGTCGCACGCTATTCAGGCACTTATTAGCGAATGCGTGCCTCTGCGCCTTTGGATTTTTGAACACCGATTAATGGGCGTGCCAGGATATTTTAATGAGATTTTGGGGCGTGTTCACTCTAGCGCATTGCGGGTGCGCATTATGCGTTTGAACAAACCTTGCGGCTACATAAGCATGGTGCAAACCAACTTTCTAATAATGGTTTTAGCTACACTTTCCCACTATTGTTTAATTAGTCCACACACAACACCTTAAATACTGGTCAGGATATGCTAGCAATTGTCTTGTGCACCATTGGGTCCATGGGTGGGATTTTAAGCCACAAGACGTGCGTATAAAACATGTGAGTACTGGAAACATTTTTATGTGCTTCACACTATTCCCATAGGACTGTAAGCAATTGTGTTCTGTCAATGTAACATAGTAACATAGTTGTTGAGGTTGAAAAAAGACATCAGTCCATCAAGTTCAACCTATATGGAATCTCCTGTGATCCTAAATTTTATAATTGGAATTGATCCGGTTTAAATATCCAAGAGATCCCTCCTGACTAAGGTAATAAATAACTTACCAGTCATAACCCTGAATACCCTTTACCTCTAAAAATTTGTCTAACCCCTCTTGAATTCATCTATTGATCCTGC
>JABWIB010000023.1:28042-38162 GCA_016617825.1 Platyplectrum ornatum | reverse complement strand
ACATCTTGCTCTGTTTTTATTACCCTGCATATTTTAGTATCATCCGCAAAAATAGTGACTTTGCTCTCTAAACCATCACCAAGGTCATTTATAAATATATTAAAAAGGAGTGGCCCCNGCACGGAGCCCTGCGGTACACCACTAAAAACTTTAGACCAATCTGAAAACGTTGCATTTATCACAACGCTTTTCCCTATTTGCCAACCAATTCTCGACCCAAGTACAAATGTTATTTGCTAGACCCAGTCCCCTTANTTTGTGAACCAACCTCTTTTGTGGTAATAAAATAAAAAAATAAATCTAAATATAAATAAAAATAAAAACGACAAGAAGCAAAGGAAAGGTATTAAACACAATCTTACAAAAGTAGAACAAGAGGCTCTCAAAACTCTAAAAAAGTCTCTAATCATTAAATGTGCAGACAAAGGTGGGGGGGGGTAGTACTTCAAAATAGGGAGGACTACATTGGAGAGGCCCACAAACAACTAAAAGATCCCAATTTCTATACTCTTTTGGCAGAGAATCCAACAGATCCCTACTCTCTAGATTGCAAGAAACTTTTAGATTGGGCTTTGGAGGAGAAAATTATTGACAAAGTTATCTGGCACTTTTTATTTATCCCCTTTCCTGTTACACCTATTTTCTATCACCTTCCCAAAATTCACAAATCTCTCACTGCACCCCGGGAAGACCTATTATTTCAGGTATTGGTTCCCTCACGTCTAATTTATCTTTTTAAGTTGACTCCTTTTTGCAGCCTCTGGTGTTGGCCCTTAAATCCTATTTAAGAGACTCCACACATCTCATCTCACAAATTCAAGATATAGAGTGGAAGGAGAGTTATGCCTTCCTCACACTCAATGTACAGGCGTTGTACACTAATATACCACACAATAAAGGTGTGAAATGTATTGAGAAAACTCTTTCCCTCGATGGTCGATTGGAATGGCAACACCAGAGATTTATCACCTTATTAGTTGAATTTATTTTAAAACACACCTATTTTCTTTTTTTGGGTCAATATTATTTAGAACTCACGGGGACGGCCATGGGAACTAGATTCGCCCCCAGCTACGCCAACCTTTACATGGGCCAGTTGGAACAGGAACTGGTCTGGGACGGCGGGTTCAGGGCGAATCTAGTTTTCTATGGCCGTTATATTGACGATCTTTTTATTATTTGGGATGGGGATTTTGACACAGCACAGTCCTTTGTCGATAGTCTGAACTCCAATCCCTATAATTTGAAATTCACGTCTGCATTTGAGAAACTAAGCACGAATTTTCTAGATTTGACAATTTCCCATAACATGGGTCAGATTATTACATCCACTTATAGGAAGGAGGTGGATAGCAATACGTACCTCCACTATAAAAGTGCGCATTATCATCCCTGGAAAGATAATATCCCAAAGGGACAATTTATTAGACTAAAACGCAATTGCACCCTGGAAGAAACATTCCTCACCCAAGCTATGGATCTGGGTAAAAGTTTTATAGATAGAGGCTATCCCAAAAAGATTGTATGGGGGGCAATAAAGGAAGTACAAACCATGACAAAAGAAGTAATCTGTACAGGAATAGGAAAAAAAAGTGAAAACAGAAGAGACACAAAATAAATGGGCTCTACCTAAAATGCTGGGTTCTTATAAGTGTGGTGCAAAGAAGTGCATTACATGTAATTATGTAAAAAACAAGACTCTAGAGGTTATGACGGAAAAAGGTCCCCAAAAAATTAAACAGTTTATTAACTGTAATACAGAATACATCATAATGTGACTGTGGCTTAAAATATGCGGGACGCACAACACGTTCTTTGAAAAGAAGATTCACAGAACATAGAAGAAATATCATTAACAAGCTGCAATCACACAGTGTCCTGAAACACTTTTCAGAGAAACATGGAGGGGACCCCAAAGGTCTTACAGTTTGTGGTTTGGAACATGTCCCCACCACAGAACGAGGCGGGGACAGATATAGATTACTTTGCAAAAAAGAGATGCAATGGATGTTTATTTTAAATTCATTGGCACCTAATGGTTTAAACGAAACAATGGAATTTAACCACATGTCTTAAAGAACATGGGCTGTCAGTCTATTGTTATTCATTAAGTGGCCATCGGGACTTCCTCTTATTTCTTTAAGCTTCTTTTTGTTTTATCTTACTTTATATATATTATTTTTTTTCTCTACAATGCAGAATACAAGCTCAATTTATCTGTATACAGATATATAATTGTATTTATTTTAGAGTAACATCACTTGCTGTATAAATCAAGATGTTATAACGTATCTTAACACTGCAGACAGCAAAAGTTATATTTGTTTTGTGTCATTTTGAATGATCATTATTTTGTAATAGCTTCATTTATTAAGTATTGGACATTGTAGCTGTCGAGGTGTTGTGAAGCTAGTGCAAAGGAAAACGTTTACTTTGACTGAATATATCATCGGAATCCCGTTGGAGGCTCTATATGGAAATGGAAGAGCAACACAGCGGAGGACTGATTAATTAAAAAGAGCACATTTATATAAAAGGGCATTTACCCATGTTCTACGATCGCCTTATTTTTATTATGGCTCTAAATTGTCGGACATCGTAATAGTTGAAATATTATTAAGTCGGTATGAAGGAAAAGTTTATTTATTCTTTTTTTTATATTTTCTTAATATTCATCGGAGCCTCACCAAAGACTGTGCATAGGAAGGGAGGAGAAACACAGCAGAGGACTGATTAATTAAATGGAACACGTATATAAAAGGGCGTCTGCCCACATGCACACTATTGCCTTTGAAAAAGTGGCTGATACACGCCACGAAACGCGTCAGGAAGATCTATCCCTCCTCTCAAGGAACCGGTTACCTTGTAAATATTTGTTTTACACTGCAGCCAATATCACGCCATACTGAAAGATCGGAGGCGCATAGGCTAGCTTCATCACCGTAGGAAGGGGTGAGTGTTCATCTGGACGGGAGTGGGACTTTCAGTAAAATACAGATTATTTAACTAAGTGGAGATCTATACTGTTGACACGGACGCGTGGAAACAGGATTAAGCACGGACGCGTGCTAATTATATCAACCCATTTCTATCCATGTTCCTCTTTCTCTGTATTTAAGGTTTATGTTTTACCGCGATCCACTAACTTTATATACACTAAACCGGGAGGTTAACAGAATACTTTGTCATTCAGAAACCTCATATAACAGCTTTTGAGAAAATATATATTGAGGGATTTTTTATTATTATTACATTATTTTATTGTGTTATTGTTTTATACATTTTTTATATGTGTTTACTAAATCTGATTTAAATATAGAATAAAATTACTATTTATATATAATATCCTATACCACCAGTCTTTTTTATCAGCGCAAACGAGAGGTGTTTTGAGTTGAATGGTGGCTTCGGCTGTCTTTAAACTCTTTGTGATAAATATTTTTATGTTTTTATAAGGCGTGGCGGCCTATTTCACCTATTTGCGGCACGTTTTTTTCAGGTGGTAATATTACCGCTTTTATTTATCCTTAAATATTTTGATATATTTAAGAATTTCCCTTTTTTTTTTTTGGTTCACACATGATTTATGTACTATAGGCGCCAATATAGGTTTATAACACCTTAACATCTAAGTATGGTTTCCATTAAGAAACTTCAGTTTGTGGATTTCCTGATCCTAGAGGTAACATAGGGTGTACATCTGTATTTACCTTTTGTGGTACTGTATCAAAGGCTTTTGCAAAATCTAAGTACACCAAATCTACCACCTCACCATTGTTTAAGTTCACACTCACTTCTTCATAGAAACTGATTACAGTAGATTAGTTTGACAAGACCTATCCCTCATAAATCGATGCTGATCCCCAGTAATTATTTTATTGGCCACTAAGTAATCCTGAATATTATCCCTTATTATGCCTTCCAGTATTTTCCCCACTACTGATGTCAGGCTTACAGGTCTATAATTCCCTGGTATTGATTTAATCCCCTTTTTAAACAATGGTACCACATCTGCTATTCGCCAGTCCCTTGGTACTAAAGCTGATGCAATTGAATCTATATAAATTAAGTAAGGTGGTCTAGCTATTTCTGAGTTAAGCTCATAGAAAACCCTTGGGTGTATGCCATCTGGACCTGGTGCTTTATTAATATTAATTTTTTAAGCCTCCTTAGGACTTCTTCCTCTGTTACCCAATTATTGAGAAATGGTTGGGTTGCATATTCATATTTAGGCATTATTCCTACCATGGGCTCCTCTCTAGTGAAGACTGAAGAAAATAAATTGTTTAATATCTCAGCTTTTCCCTTATCATCATGAATCAGTCCACCCATCTCCTGTTTTATGGGTCCTATGTATATTGTTCACCCGTTTTTAAGGGTTTTTGTAGCAAATAAATTTTGTTAGATTTGCAATGTGGATTTGTTTTTTACACTTGATAGCTACACTAACATGACCATTGTCCAAAAATAGTGATTGTCAGGAAGAGATCTCAGCTGATGAGAGGGGGTGGGGTCTCAGAGAAGCTGTTTGGGGAAACATTATGGGGAGTTTCTCAAGGTGTTCAGCACTTGGTCTGGAAATACAAGGTATGTGTCCCAAAATTGGGCTCTGAAAGATTTTGAGGTGGATACAGTTTACCTGGGCCCGGGAATGGGGCAGGGGGACGGATTGCGAAAGCGTTTTTGTGTTGTTTTTTTTTTTAATAAATTGTTTTTATATTTTTATTTAATTTTTTTATCCATGGGGAAGGTGGGGGCTCTACACCCTGGCTCTAAACCCAGCTTTTTCAAGGCTGGTAATTTAAATGTTGTATTACATTTAAGTAAAATGTATTTCAACCAGGGCTCGAAGTGGGGGTGTATACGGGGGTATGCCATACCGGCACTTCTCCCACTGATGTAATGGAAACATTTCAAATCTCCATTGACTTCCATTATTTCCTATGTCTCCATACCCCCACTTCTGAATGTCCATACCCCCACTTCTAAATTTCCACTTCGACCACTGATTTCAACTATATCCTGGAATATATGCCTACATAGCAGAATATTAGCTAACTATTGCTTAAAAACTAACCTTACACCTCTATGTTGCCATGAACAAGAAACTCAAAAACTACTGAGCCTTAGGGGCCGATTCAATTCTTGTTTTAAGACACGAAAAAGTGGTTGTGCGCTTTTTTGCATCTATTACAGTAGCCAAAACTCACTACCTTATGAACGCCGCTCAGTGAGCCGCGAGTGGATAAGGCCTGAAAAATACCCCTTATTTAAACAGCGTAAGTGGGCGCGAAAAGAATTGAATCGGCTTTGTGTCCATTGTCTTTATGACTATAAACTAAATCTGTCTATGTCTCAAACCAAAAGTCAGAGCCAAGAGTGTTATAATGTTTAGTAATAGTTATAGCATACACATTGACTGTAGATGACTAACATCATGTTTGGAATGGCCAATCATATTTGTTTCATATGTTTTAAGTAACGCCTTGTTAAAGAATAATTAACCAATCAAAGTTCTTAATGTATGTTTCCTATATGTTTGAATATATAATAAAAGGCCCACTGCTTCATTGTGAGGGGGTGCTGCATTGGAAACTGTCTTTGTTTCAGTGTTTGATACAGGCTTTCTTACAGCTAGCTGTTGATTGAGGCCTAATTACATGAAGGAACCATTGGACAGGTAACTCTGTACCCCGACCAAGGCCGGCGTGCCCATTAGGCGAACTTAGGCTGGTGCCTAGGACGGACGGCCGGCAGGGGGTGGCATATTTGTGGGAAAAAAAAATTGTAAAAAAAATTTGTAAAATAAAAATACCATTGCCACCCGCCCTCCCGACGTATAATTAAATTCCGGGAGGGCGGGCGGTAATGTTTCCTCCACTCTGTCGCCCTCCACCAACGGGTTAGAATTGGCGTGACGTCATCACGTCACATATTGTCATGCCGTCACGACATTTGCTGGAAGGGGGCCCGCAGACCTAGTGCCGCCCCTGACCCCGACAATAGTTACTGTTGACCATATGACTAGTGTGCCTATGAGACTGAGAACCTGTTGGATCAACTGTCACAGAACTCTGAGATGATGTTTCAGCCCCATCAGCATGATAGGTGAGAATGGTAGGGAATAGAAAGAGCTGATTTGCTGTTTCATAGCTCTCTCCATGAGCTGGTGGAAGGAGCTAGACTGTGACTGACTGTGGTCTCACATTATTAAACTACAAGGAAGCACAATGTGGTGGGACATTATTATACTACAGGGAGAGTAGACTATGGTGTCATATTATACTACGGGGGAGCAATGTTGGTAGTTTCAATAACATTTAGGCCCAAGATTAGTTGCGGACAAAGTCAAAAGGGTAAGAGTGGGAAGGGGGTGACGTAAAAATAATTGAAAATGACCATTATTAATGTTCATTCCATAATTTTCATGGTCGCTGAAATGAATAGTGACAGTGGCCTACTCTAGCCCACACAAGAGTTTGGATACAGTGCCGAAACAAGCATAGTGACATCATAGGTCTATATTAGCAATAACGGGCCAGGTAATGTCTTTGTCTACAGCTGTTGAAGAACAGATGGGACAATAGAAATTCTCTCCTGTCTGCTGCATCAGCCTTGGCATTCCAAGGCTGCTGTGGTTCTGTCTGTCATCCTAAATGACAGGTGCTGTGGTCCTGCTTGCCATTCAGCATGACAGACAGTGGTGCAGCAGCATCATTTAACATGACAGGATGTAGCCCTGCTGTACACTCTTTTTTCCATTCTGGCACGTTACATTTAAAAAGTACAGGAAACTCACATAGAAGTGGGTGTGAAGTTGGTAATCAAATTTCATTTTATTATATTATGGTTTATGGTGTATTCCTTATTTGCTGATTCTAACACTATTTACATTACTGTTTTTTTGCCACTAAATATATTGTAAATGGCAGTAATTTTTTTTTGACATTCAGAGAAACAAGTTCAAAAATAGCTGAAAATTTATATTGTGGATTTAACACTGATAAACATATGGGCAGTATGTAACAGATGCTGTCATAGTGTAACGAGTGATTGACATGGGTGACAGTGAAAATATAGACGCATAACAACTTGAGGAATGTAAAATGTTATACTAGCTCAGTGCCTTTAACAAATAAGGGACAGGATATTTAAAATGGGAAAGTATTTGACAAGCAGCAGCTGTTGCTGACAGCAGGTAAACGACAAGAAACGCTTTATTGTAAAACAAGGGATAAATAAACAATATTTCAACCAATGGGAAATTACAATTATATAAATAGATTTTTCAACAGTCTCGCTACAATAATGAATCTCTTGGCCAGGCAAGTAAGTAACATGAGCTTATTGACTGTGTGACAGTGATGTGTAAAATATACATTAATGGACAGCACATTTCCAAATTAACATATCAGGATGATGCAGCTGACAGCCTGTTATATGTCAATATCAGGTCTTCATATTAAACTTTTCCAATTCACTCTGTGCTCTATTACTAATCTCTTTCTGTATAACCTTATCATATTCATACTCCCCAGTAAGCTATTGTCCCATTAGGCCATGAAAATTAACACCCGAAGAAGTGGCTTATTTATTTATTCTTTTATCACTGGCTGCATGATATCTGAAGTTTAAATTACTATCAAATAATATAGTATATGTAACATGCAACATATGTTTATTTTAAGGTAGTTTTTAGCCTGATAAAGTGAAATTTTGTTTATTTGACAGCCATAATTGTACTGAATATCTGAACACATTTTAATTGGGGAAAATAGTTTGATCTGTTCTGTTCTTACTTTTTCCTTATAAGACTTGTAGACAGATTCTAACATTGCTTGATTACCACTACCCCCACCCCATACAAATCATTTACAACCTTATTTTGGCTGATTTGGTATTTTACATCAGCTTTTTATTCAACTTAAACAAATTAAAGTAGCTGTTTTTTTTTTTTAAGCAATACAATTCTGTTAGGAATGTATTATTCTAAACCTGAATTTGATCTTATCTTCCGCCTTTATCCTAATTGAGGCAATTCCAGCGTTTGGTGAACCAACTTCTGGAAATGCTTATTTAAGTGTGTGGTCCTATGCAGCTTCCATGGAGACCACTTCCCTCATATGTATGGGAATTTGTAGACAGAATCCTAACATAAGATTTCTTAAATGCAAAACGGTGTAGATCTGGATTCTGGATAGTACATAAGGGCTGAAGTCTTTATGAACCTGATTCAGAGTCCTGATTCAAAAGCGCAGCACTGAATAGAGCGCAGGGAGAGTGGCATGCCGTATGCCCCGCATCCCTGCGCTAATGTCAAAAGCGCAGAGGCTCCGGATGCTGTACAGAGATTTCAGAAGATTTCAAGTCAGGATGGATGGGAAATCATACATTTGGGTTCAGGAAAATCATGCAAACTCTCTGTGTTCTTCTATCTATCTATCTATCTATCTATCTATCTGTCAATCAGATAGGTAGATACTTATCAAGCTTATACTTATTTTAGGACAAATTTTTGCAGATAAAATAATCTGAGAAAGTGCATGTATTTTTAACTCAGTGTTCTGTAAATGAATTGCAAGAGATAGTGTATAGTATAATACTTTCTATGCAGAAACAGTGATGTGTATGAATGCTAACAATGTATATTCATTTGGATAAATGCCTTGTCCTAATTTACAAACAATTACAGTTTGTGTCTTAGAATGTTATGATTATATTTCAGTTCACCAATGCTGCAAATTATATTTGGGAAATAATATTGTAATGTTAAATAATTTTACTGTTAAATGTTGGTTTTCCAAAAATCCCAGAGCCTCATAGCATAGCCCTTGTTAGTTGTAGCATAACTTATAGCTGTCTCAAAAAATTGTGTTTAGTTGCTTGTGCGATAAGGCTAAATAGTAAATAGTAACATTTAGAAGAAAATATCATAAAGTGAAAATATTCAAAACATTAAAAAGCAAAAATTCTTGTTTGACTCATTTAACCCAATTCTACAGTACATAAGGTCATATAATAGCATTATAAGCTCTAACTCCTACTCCATATTTTGTATTTCCTCAGTTATGTATTATTGGAGCAATGTCTCCTAGAGGGATTTATGTTGCTATATGTTAAGAAATACTTTTTTTTAGCAGGTGTAATGCAATATAACATATTCCCTTTGTAAGACATGTGTCTTAAATGTATCAGTGTAGGACAATATCTAAATAACCATCTTTAAATATTAATTAATATGTTTGGTTTTCATGAACAGCTTCTACAGTGACTTTGACTCTGTGTACAGAAGCTGTCACCAATGTATGTGTGGGATATTTAAACAAAAACCAGACCAAGTATGCTGGTCCACTATGGTAATTCCAATCAGATAATTAGCTTGTTGTGCCTGAGATGGCTTACTCTGGAGAATAAGAGGATGAGGCTGTCACTAACTTCCGCGTTTCCTTGTTTTTCTCTAATATTGTCCCTGTCAGGTAGCAGCCTAAGGTTACATTCCAGTGCACTATCAATGCTTTGATTTAAAACAACCATGGCCAGGTCCTTTTAGTTATCTGCTATCTCTCCAGCTTTGTTCAAGCTAGAGAACCATTCGTCTGCTAATTAGCTCTTTGGAGATTTCCTTTTTAAAACTCACTATCACAAAGGACAGGAGCTGTTCAAAAGTTTCCAGCTTCATAGAAATTCCATATTCATGCACATCTTGTATGGTCGTCTTTTAAAATTAATAATGGCATGGCAGGCCAATTTAGGGTAAATAAAGGAACTGAGTTAATAGGTAAAAATATGAAGTCCAGCTTCTGTGGAGGAAGTGTAGGCGAGCAAGACTCAAGGAGTGACAACAGAATACTTTAAGAAATACACAAATTAAAAAAAAAAATATATATATATATATATATATCTATCTATAAATCAATGCAACAGGCACAATTTCTCTTTATGTTATGGTGAACAAATATTGTTCTAGCTGAATATGAAAGTAGCACAAGTTTAGGGTACAAAAAAAACATACACTGAAAAAACATCAAGAGTGGCCTTACATCAAGGAAGGCCCCGAGGATGTCTTTGTTGTCAACTTCAGAAGAAAAGATACGTACAGAAGAGGAAACTGGCAGAAGGA
>JABWIB010000022.1:227105-247280 GCA_016617825.1 Platyplectrum ornatum | reverse complement strand
ATATATATATATATATATATATATATATATATATAGATATAGATATAGATATAGATATATATATTGTGACACTCTCAGGATCGTGAGGGTCTTTTCTGGGTCAAAACGGCTCCTCTCCACACACTCAGCAGCTCAGGAACAGTCACCAGTCCAGGAGTTCGTGCAAGTAGCCGCAGATAGTTTTATTGCACCAAACAAAATATACATAAACAAAATCCTAGCCCGTCTGGGCATTAGCTAGACACTGGTATGCCTCTCTAACACAGGGGCCAGGCCTACTGCCAGGACCTCAAACAAAACACAAGAGTTACTTACTCCCACAAGTAAGTCAGAGTGTCAGCACAGTATATCTCTCAGGCTACCTGCCTGCTTCCAGATCAGTGAGACACTGAACCACCACCTCACACACCTAATGAAGGCTTAATCAGGTGCAGACCTGATTAGGCCTGGACAAGCCATAAGCCAGGACTGGCTTGTTGGATGAAGGGCCCTCCCACTCTCCCTAACATCCAACCCCAGGGACCCTGTCTGGTTTCCACCAGTTTAAACACACTGTTGGGAAAGATATTTCACTGAACCACCTGTTGGGAAAGATATTTCCCAACAGAACAACCAGCAATCTTTCTCCCTGGGGTTTCAGCACATACATGCCAGCACCTGGGACACATATATGGCATATCTCTTACAACACCTTTGACTTCACCACAATATATATATATATCCCCATTACAAGGGGCACTGATGTAAGTGTAATTCTGGTAGCAGGGAGATAACTGTTTTTACATTCTACACTATGGCACTATGGTATATATTTCTTTTCAAGTTCTAGCGCAAATCAGGAACATATATTTGATGGAGCAGATGACTCAGTGAAGATCCTTTTCGTTTTTACTGGTTGGCTAGGAGGAAGCAGAGCCAAGAGATTAACTGTGTGAGTACCCTGGGAATAGAGGGGTTAATACATTCACACAGTGTGCACTATATGTCTTTTACCCTGGAAATAGGAACAGCTGTAAGGATATCTGAAGTCTGACAACTGAATTTGGACCTTGGAGGTATCAGCAGGAGAGAAGCTGACTGTTATGCAGAAAAGCCAAGAAAGGCTGAATGTGAGTAGCCTCTAACTGAGTGATAATTAATGTTATGCCACAGTGTATACTATTTTTTCTTTTTATCTGCTTGAAGAGGACTGTTTCCTCAAAGTACTAAATTACTATTAAATATCAAGATGTGAAGTCATGTTAATTGGACACTGTTACAGACTTTGAAGGACATTGAAGTGGTGTTTTTGTTCTTGTTCAAATGTTGACATACTGGTATTGTGACATATAGAAGTTCCTGGGGGTTGTTGGAGTATATATAGCGTTGCATTCTGGTCTCATATTTTTTTAATTTTGTTGTGAGTTTGAGGCATACAGGTGTTTGCTAGTTGTGACCGGCGGGGTGCAGCAGTCTTTGTAGCGCCTGTTTCACTACTAAATAATATTTATTCTATAATCCTAACATTGCCCTTTTATTTCCTGCCTACTGACAATTGACACTCATCTCTGTATTATAGCCTGACAGGCCTGTCGGGCTGTGTGGCTGTTAGAGAAACAACGTTGGTATTACCAGTGAAACCATTTCAGGAAGAAGAGCAATCAATATTTTGATATACTTACCCATTCATTTTTAAATTATAAATGTTACTACTTAAAAAAATAAAATTCCACATTGTTTCATCCTTACACATTTTGTCTACCTTAGACATTACAAAGCCCCCATACGTTGTTTTGTTCATTAAAACTAGAAAGCATTCCTTTCATTTGCATAATTGATCGTACATTTTTTATAGAATATTGAATGAATACCTTACTTTATGCACTATAATCTAATGCAGGGCTTTTAAGGTAGTGGTATTGGGCTAAGCCCTGCACCTGGCATAAGCCCCCACCCTCCAGTCTGGTGGTGAGAAGGTGAGAATGGGCTTCAATACAAATTTTTATGTGATTTATGTGGCATTCCAGGCTATGCATGCTGGCATTTGACTTTAAACAAATTTACATACGACTTTTCCTTGCACCATCCATGTTTGAAACTGTGGCAGCAGGATAAATAAAGTCAACGGATTAGCACAGAATATGCAAACATATAATGTAGGTGAGTTATGTATAGCCAGTAATGTAAGAGTTAGTGACCACCACCTATTACTATTAATTACCTATTACAGTCATTATTCTATAGGGGCTACAGAGTGGCCTCCAAAGCCACTGGCCTACCTGGAGAATTCCCTGTAAGTCCTATGGCCAATCCACCCCTGGCATATAGTAATGCAAACGCCTTGTTACAAACATATATACATATAAGCGCTGAATTTAAAGTGGATATTCGCTGTGCAGATTATATTTATTATTTTGGAAAGCATTATTTTGTTAAAAAAAATTTACAAAGTTACAATCTTTTCATTTAAGTGTTTAACAAAAAAATCAGCAAAAAGCTCCCGTATACATGCAAAAATTTACTACTGCGCTCAATTCAGAGTTTGGGACTTTTGGGGAAAACTGCTGAATTATTTGCCTCCGTCTTGCTCGTGCAGAAACTCTGGATCAGATCCTCCTGTATACAGCAAAACACAGTCCTACAGACAGAATTTTGTGAATATGTGCCACACTTGTGTCACAGGAATTAGCTGTTACCCAATGAGAATTCACCTACTGTATGTTATCACAGGGATGTAGATCATGGTCAATAATCTACTGCTGAATGTATAATACAATTCACACTCTAAACATATAGAGATGCAAACAAAGCAAACAAATACAGATTGTAAAACCAATAGCTAAGTAAATGGTAAATTCTAAGATGGTGTTAATAGTGTACTATCCACACAGTGCAAGCAAGTCGCAAAAACCATAAAGCACTTATACCAGGTGCAAAAAACACAGTCACTTTTGTCAAACAGTTCCAATATCTTTTAAATAGATTTATTCAAGTGGCACAAACTATGATCAGGGTTAACAACTTATATCCCCAGGAAAAGCTCCAGGACGAGAGTTTTAGGCAGTTATTTAACAAATATTACTACCTTTAGCACAGATGGTGATTAAAGACGGTTGGGGTTTGGTTACTTAAAGCCCTGCCTATCTAGAGTAACCCTATGAATAAAACATTTTAAGTTATAGGGGTCTTTGGAAATGATTTGCATTAATACCCCCATGCACCACCTCCACCTTCAAGGTCAAAAAATGTATACAACATTTTCTTTATTTTATGACTTTATTTTATGTGTTTAATAACAAGGAGAATATTGGGAAGAATCAAGACCTTACATGCACTGTGATACGAGAACTAACCCCTACAATAAATTTACTCAAAAGCATTGCACTATGGAATTATGTATTGTATATTAGTCACTAAGAAGCAGTCTTTATCATGTGGCGGCCACTACAATATATAGGGATCCATGAGTAATGAAAACTTAGATTTCAGGCTTTATCCCCTAAAATCTAAGGGTTCAATATTTAAAAATCTTCAGAGGGACCTCGTGGAGGGGGTAAATGTTCGGTTGGTGTAGCCAGGCTGGCAGCAAGGAGATACAATTACAGGCTGCAGGAGAAATATTGGTGAATGGAGCCCATAATCAGTATTGTTAAAATTAGAATCAATTTACTAATAAATGTTGTTGATGAACTTTTTCCGCATAGAACAAAAGGTCTGAGTGCATAGGCGCCATTTGAGGTCATTGCGCCTGAATGCAACATTTTGATTGCAATACCAAGGTCACCGATTATGGAAAATGTATTCAAATTAGTACACAGGAGTAATATCATCTATGCAATGTATGTTTCATATAGAAATTCACCTTTATTTAATACCGTTCACAAGAAATGAATCGGTATTGTGTAGTAGTAACTAGGATGTGATTACAATATTGTTTTTTACATTTTATAAAGCTCACATGGATGTTGCAATGTATGACAATCACTGGTATAAAACAAACATTTCATTTTCAGGGGTGCCAAACACCCTAGAACCGGTCCTACCCTTGATATACCACATTTTATATAGTGGGCCATATCTAGACCCATTAAAATACCCTGCATCAGTGGTCCAAGTGGAAATTCAGCAGCTTTTTCTGATCAGATAGCAACGAGACACTGTAGACCTGTAATAAAGATGTATGACTGACGTTACTCCACTTACTACTTATATATATTTATATATATTTCTGCCCACGTGCTCTCTGTATTATGGCTCTCTCCATCCCATTTCTGATGACTCTGTAAGGTGGTAGTTTCTGAGCATGCACCACTAAGTCTTAATCTTTGTTATGTTTGGTTTCTAGATCCAAATGCACAGATGTGTGCTTAGTGTGGACCTGTGATTCCTCTTATAGTCATTGTTGTTTGTTTATTCCATTTTTTCCCCCAATTAATAGATATGTGAAGAAATTCTGAGTATCAGATTTAAAGCATAAAATGCTGTTAGATTTAAGGCCTTTACCAAAGAATACAACACGTAACATCTGTTCTTTCTATGGCTCACAGAGAGAATAATTTCCTCATTCTTTTTCTTCCTGTAAGCTCTCCGTTATAAGATTCTTACAGGCATCACATTAAGCATCTTTCATCTTCATCATGTTAAGCATCTTTCAACTGCTCAGATAAGCAGTTTAAACAGTAATGCTTTTAATGCTTAGTCTGTCTGTAATTCAGAGAAAGCAGTTCAATTGAAAGTTATGTTAGCAAAAGCAGATGGTTTTCAAACTATAGAAGGTAGAGGTCTGCTTATAATGCAAAGATTCGATAAAGCTAAATGAGGAACACAGGATGGAACATAATGATATTCCAAAAATATTGATGTAAAAACCATGGAAAAATGACTATGTGGGCCTGATACAAACCCGAATGCAAAAAGTAATGCACACAGAGTTTCATAAAACCTGAAATAACCGCTTGAANGCTTAGGTGTGATCCAGGCACAAACTTTCACTGGTCATATATGGACAAAGTGTAGTCAAACTCAATTAGTTTCTCCAATGCCTATAAACTGCAAACGGCACAGCGCACCCGCAAGCAGCAGGCAACCAAGCACACACTAATAACTTAACACTAAAATGAAAACACAGACACCCCGTTAGCTGGGTTTTAAAAGGGAACATGAAATTTATTTATATGGGGCTAATGATTGGGCTGAATTATGTAATTGACTATCAAATTGAACTAATTGAATGAATTAATTAAACTAATCAAATTAACCTAAACCAATTTGAAACTAGGTGGCCCAATAGCAGCGCACTCCAAGGGGTCAGCAGACTAACACCATATTCTACGAGGCCAGTCCCCACTCTGGCCTCCCGCCTCTCACTGGTCCTACGAAAGCACTCGACCCCTCATCCTTGACCACCCCGGAACCTGGAAGGTGGTCACCTATGAGCCCAACCGCTTGGGTTGATGCTACCGCCCTCATGGTTGTGCTGTTCTCGGACCGGCCAAACCACGACACCAACCTGGGCAATTCCGCTTGTGCTATACCTTGTCTGCTGACCCCTAAAGCTGCTACCGCCCCACAATGTTCCGTCTGAAAGAAAAAGGTTAGCGACAAGACATACCAAACACGGGAGGGAGGGTGGATAACTTCAACTAAATGGCTGAACTTCCTCGTAGAAGGCACTATATATAAACCATTAAACCCCTCCCACCCCGCACCCCACCTGAACTATAACATCCAATACACACTACCCCTTCCCCCCCCCCTTTATGTGTCCTTCATTACTAATTGGACATATCTCTCTGCTTAGCCTCTATCTAAAAAACAACAGGAACTTGCATTTAAGACTCTGTAATTGTGTATGCATTCGTTCTGTTCGAAGAAACAAAAAGATATGCTGTGCATCCATCCTGGGTCGAACTTTTGGTTTTACAATTTTTTGGCTCACGCACCTAAGGCTCTGTCCTTTTCGATGGTGTCTGCATCTTTTCTTGATTGTTTTGTTCAGTCCTTGAATTAAAAAGTTGTAAATGTGTAAATGTTTGGAAGTACCACAAAACTGTGTTTTTCTATTTATAGTGAAATTGGGTAATGTTCTTTACAGAAATCGCATTTAAATTTTTACTTACCGTATATACTCGACTATAAGCTGACCTGAATATAAGCCGACGCACCTAATTTCACCTAAAAAAAACTGGGCATAACTTATTGAAATTATACAGGACAATGATTCAAGTATAAGCCGAGGGGGGCACTTTCAGCACAAAAAATTGGGCTGAAAAACTAGGCTTATACTCGAGTTGTTTTCAGCATCACAGCCAGATTTAAAAACAGTCGGATGTAACTGTTGCGCATGCATTGCGGGCTGACTTTTTGAAACTCGCATATGTCCCACACAGTCAGTTCACCAAGAAGTTTTTCAGCAGATATCTGACACCGTTGATGAGAAATATTAGGAGCTAATAGAAATCTAATCAAATGACCACAGACTGAATCCATGTTTGGAGAGTGCACACCACTAAACAGATGTCAGCTGAAACTGTCTCTTCTCATGTGATTAACACAATAATCTTTTTGAAGATTACCCAGCATTAGACGCCTTTTAAGTCATGAAACATATACATTCCCCATCTCCCCCAAAATAATCCAGACGGTCCATTGACAGCTCTAAAATATGAAGTACTGAAGCCTGGAGCTCTGTATCCCAAATGTGTAATTAGAACAGTATATGGCAGAAATTATGTTAAAAGCCATTTTCTATTTCCAATGAATAGTGAAAACCTACAGGGAGAATTCATTTATTTGTGCTATTTCACTTAACAATCTATCTCTGTTCAGCCATTCCCTAGGTCTTTTCTAGATTTAAATATCTTTTGGGCTCAAATCACTTCAATTAAGCTGAGAACTCTCTAGTTTATTATCGCAATTCCCTCAGCTCTGCAGTCCACGTCCTAATGACCCATTCCTTATTTTCACCTGAAATCCTCCTGTGCGTTTGTGCTCTGTCACTTGAGCAGTCACATAACCATATTAGTTTCTCCAATACTTACCTTACTAATTGGACATATCTCTCTGCCTAGCCTTTATCTCAAACAACTAAGAGCTAAGACACTACTGACAAGCATGCACTATTAAAGTCACCGAAAAGCAAGAGACAAGCTCACGTGAGTTGGTTAGAAAAGGAAACTTGTAGAAGTGTCCAGCACTGCTGTTCATCATTAAAATACATAGGCAGCCAATAAACACTGCCACACAATGGGAGTCTGGAAACAGCCTGCCTTTTATATACACTTCACAGTGCAGCAGTTACCATGACTACAGTGTCTTTAAACCTTCAGTTATGGCTGATAGGACAGCGTGGCAGCAAAAGTAGCAAACCCCTAATGGACCAATCCCTGCAACATCGGGTCCTCTGCCCCCTTGTCTACTAACTTAGAATTGACTTCATAATATGTATCAGACTCTAATGTTATGGTTACATTTTAATTTGTGCACATTTATTTATTTTTTTTATTTTTATTTTTTTTTAATTTTTTTTTTATTTCTATTCACAAGCTCCATGGTAAGTATAAAGGCAAGGCCACAACATAAAAATGATGAAGCTGTTGCTTGTAAACCATCAAACACAATAACAAAAATAAAGGGGAGTCTAGATGTATAGCAGTTTTAAAGTAAAAGATTGTTAGAATAAGAAGTGCTTGAATACATGTTATATTGATGAATCATTTCTCAGTTACTGCATGTCCTTCCATTTAAACTTGCAGATAGCAAATCCTATGTTGTTAATTAATATAATGTATACTACTGTTTGTCTCATCTATTTTTGCCTGTAATGTTTGTTTTGTATGTAAAAGTATTTTTGTTATTTGACGGTGATGCTTGTGTTTGCACTCGAAAGGCATTTTAATTAACATTACGAGAGCAGACCAGTGCTTTGATTTTAAGGTGGGCTTCTAGACACTTAAGTGTCCAGAAAGCTGTACAAGGCAGTGGTGGGAGAGGGAATGTCAATAAGAAAATGACAGTTTATACTGTATGACTACTATGCCCATGCTCTTCTTGTAAGTCAGATCATTTTGAATAATTGGCTGATAAAATTAACAATTTTTTAATAGAAAATGAATTATTTTGATGTTTTAGTAATAATGTTTAGAATGTAGCCTATGACTTGACGTTCAGCCCCATTTTAAATTAAGAAAACTAGCATGCATTTATTGATGACAAAACAGTGTTAGTAATCATTTCTTACCTTGACCTGCTGGAAGGATGACTTCTGTCCACTGCACACATTGGTTATAAATGCTAGATAATCAATCAAATCGTCCTGCGGTGATGTCACATTATTTTGCAAGTCACAAAATGCTTAGTTATGGATATCTTTATATTTTGACTATTATTCTTAAATTCAGTGTAATTTATGCCATAAAATAATAGAGTAATGGTTCTTAAATTCAGTGTAATTTATGCCTTAAAATAATAGAGTTTTTCACATATTCCTTATTTGTGTGCTTTGGTGTTTAGTATAGTGGACCGGATCTAGACTTGCGTGCTATATGCCAATATGAATAATGACACTACAGATGCTGTTCAAGTTCAGCCACCATCAGCACGGGGGGTTGGGGGTGGGGGGGGGAGAGAGAGAGAAGGGGAGAATAAAACGTCCAAAATGGCAGAAAGCATCAAATCTATAGTTTTTGGGGTCGCTAAGCTGATGACATTTAAGCCCGAGTTTAGTGTAGCAGTTTAGCGTTCCTGTTGAATTTCCCACTGGTGTACGATGGACAGTACTTTGGCACAGAGAACCTGTTATGGGCCTTTCACTGGATGGATTTTGATGACATCACTTTCCAATTTAGACAGGATTATCCAGATTCATGTTTCTTAAAAGGGCAAGACTTATGGTAAAAATCTATTGTAGGTAGAGTTTGGCCAAGAAGGAAGTGGACCGTATTTTCAAGTGGACCGTATTTTCAAATTAATCTAATATTTACCATGCAAGCAATTTTTATCATTGTCATAATTAATCAGGATTATTGCTGATCACATAAAAAATATATCTTAGCTGAGGGGAAGGGGAGAGGGCGTTCAAAATTCTGCCATGGGGCCCACAAAGTTCTAGTTATACTTGGCACTCTTATTGGTCCCTCAATGAAAGCATTTGAGACCAACAGGGATAGAGGGAGATAGAGAAGCCCGGCACTCTTCAGGCTTTAATTCGACTTTATTATATTCAATGTACAGCCCTACGTTAACCCCCTTTCCTCAGTGTCAAAAAGCAGACTGTTGTTTGTCCCTGAGAAAAGAGGGAGATTATCCCTCTGAAATGTTGGCTGTACTTCTAATGTAATGAAGTGGAATTGAAGTTTGAAGAGTGCCTATTTTGTCATCTGTACCTGAAGTTCCTACTTTGTCACCTCAGCATGTTACCTTGAAGTTATGCCATTGAGTGAAAATTGACGATCTCTGGGAACTGCAATATTGTTATTTGATAATTGATTGATGGTGATTCAATAATTAAAATATTACAAAATTTTTGCAACATAGTCTCCAGAGTCCAGCACAAGAAAGTCCAGCAAATTCCATACTCGCCGGTCTCTGGACTATTTTATATAAAAAATGATTATACACATATATAAACACACATACAATGGAGAACTGTCACCGTTTTAGGCTGACCTGTCGCAGACCAAATTTGATGGTGGTAGGAAAGCAAATAATGTTTGTATTGGAAATGGAAAGTGGTATAAATCCCGACCAGAGATAATGACTATTTAATATCTTCACTGTGTTCTCTTGCAGTGTTAGTGAATGTAATCCTCGGATTACGGTGTGTTAAATACATATTGTAATTTTTGTAGGATTTGAAAGATATCTTAAAAAAAACATGATGAAAGAAGTATTTGATAATTCTTTTATGCAAATTTCAGTTAGGAGGTCATTGAGTCAGCTAAGCCACATTCAGGAACATTTCAATTTAGATTTTTATTTTATAGCTGTCTCACAACGCTGCTGTTTATTCAGTTGAAGCCACTAATTAATGTAAACCTATCCTTGAACCATGGAATTCATTGTATGCCTGATATTCTTGAATTTATCAAAGATCTTCTACTCATTCTCATTATGACAATAATCAGTTATGCGGAAAGGTTTAGTTACAAAATGGAAATTCATAAGACTGACTTTTTTTCAATGTATTTTAATCTTTTTCTTGAGGGATTTCTGCCACCATTTAATCTAATTCCTTTTGACACTTCATCCATTTGAACACTGAACAGTTTGAGAACAAAGAGAGGGAGCTGCCGGAATCTTTGAAAGCCGAGAACAAATTGCAATACGTATTCAAACAGCTTTCTGCTGGTGAGTCAAATATATATTATCTACTAAAAGCACAAAGAATGTTTTAAGCATAATTAGAAATAAAGTGTCTAGAAAAACCATACATAAGGATTGTTGAGATTGGTTCTTGTCTCGTTGCAGAAAAATGTTCTTTTATATGACTTTATGTTTGACAGAGTCATTTAGAAGTATATATTTCACTAATCTCTCTTTACAAAAATAAAAATTCACTTGTGATAGCGCTTTACAAAATTATATCACTGCATTACTCTATATAACTTATGAACAGAAACAAATTCAAATGCATTATGTATAGCAGTAAAGTTCTTTTGTGGCATTACTGAAAAGGGACTGGGATGGAATCCGTGTACAGAAGAAAAAGACGGTACCTTTTGTGACGGATAGGACTACACAAAACAGGTAGAGGTAGGAATTCTACTTGGCAGGTCATAATAGGATGTGGTTCATACGATCTTAGGTGCCCAAGAAAAGGATAAATGGCTTAAGTAGTTTAGAATAAGTTTTAAAGCAGTGGAACCACTTGCATGTTTTATAGCTGAAAAAGTTATATTTTAGAATTACAGGATTAAGAAAAAGAATGAAAAATTGCTAAAATGACTTTTTTAAGCCAAATATTTCATTTCAATTTAAGATGCCATCAATTTTGTCCTTATACTTACCAAATAACATTTTAATACCACTGTAATAAAAGCATTGTTGTCCAGGTAAGGACTAAACAGGTGGTAAATTCTGGACCCACATACTTTTCTGACAGAAAATCCATTGTCTGTGCCCGCACAATAGCAAGTGGTGCAGTAGAATATATCAATTTGACATGTGATCAAATTATTATAAGCTCTAATTTCAATAAGAAATTATGAATTATGGATAGAGCTTTGTAGTTTTAATGGTTTGCTGGATTATGTAAAAGTTCATTAGCCATGATATTCCATATTACAAAGTTCTCAGTGACCTTGCCTGTTACATTGCAGATGCAGTTGTTTTAGCTGGCTATCCATACAGATAGAGTGATCACAGGAACAAAAGGAAAAGTCAGTAATTTCATTTAAAGAAAAGGTTAAAATCGATTACTAACAGCTTGATAAACAACTGAGAATGTAACACCACCTCTCACTGTGACCTAAAGGCATTTATTGTAACCTTACATTTCTTAAACTTGTTTCTTAAATGGACAACAATGCTTAATTAAGTTTCTTTTTTCAAGTTCAGTGTGTCTTTTCAGTGTGGTCATATTTGCTGCTTTTTATTGAAAATAATTTTATGATGTTTTTATTGCATTTGAACTTTAAAATTGAGTTTAATTTTGAGTAAGTTGAATATTTTATTTTTTGTGTTTTTAAGTGGCGTTCACTAGTTTTGTTTCATTCTAAATGCAGCGAGTGTACTTTTGTAAGAATTAATAAGACATCATTAAGAGTTCAAAAATACAAGTTTCTATAGGTAGAAATCAGTTATATTTTATAAGCGTTAGTGTGTGTAGTAGAACATACAAGGGTCTAGAGCAACCAGACCACTGGCTTGAGTTTTAATATAAAATAACGGGGGTAAGCATTCTCCTTAAGGAGAGATACCATGAAGGTGTGTGGAGTCTTATAGGCCATCATGCTCCACTAAAATTTGAATAAATAAATAGCCTCTGGGCAAGAGGTGTGTGGAGTCTTATAGGCCATCNCAAAGGCTCCTTTGTGGGTCGGATGTGACTAGAGGAGCGCCTATACCAATAGATGGCGCTAGAGATTCTGCTTCTTTTCTTCTTCCCCAGAGGCTGTTTATTAATATAAAATAAAAAAGAAGTCTGCTGATTTCTGAATCTGCTTAAAATCTTCATTTCTTTCTATTATTTTAAAACAGCCACTCAAGTGAGAATTACACAGTGCATGCTTCTGAAGCATGCCAGAAAAAGCATGAGAAGGGTTAAGGTAGGACATGTTCTGCAGAGTGTTTATATTCAGTCAAAGAGGCAGTATTCAGGTTATTTACCCCCTGCTGGGCTAACACTGATAGAATAAGATATAATCAGCATATACCTGCTCATATCACTGTACACTCAGTGGATGTGTGTAAACCACTGCCTGATTCCACTCAGCAGCAGTATAACACTCTTTCCAACTCCCCAGCGATGCCAGTATCCAAGTTTTCTGTATGTTCATAGGCTAGCAAGGATCAGGTGCACAGGCTGTCAGTCAACCCAGACGCTTCCCCTTGGCAATGAGCGTTTCCTCCCTCTAGCATGAGTCGCGGCGGAGTATTAGGATTAGCTGGGATGGCTTTGTTGTTCCCTCTCTCTGATTGGTCAGCAAATACTTGGCAAGCGCATCCTGCACTTGCCGGTTATAGAGTTTCCTTGGATCTCTTTAGCCTACTCCCTCCATCACTCTCTTGCAAGCCTTTAGTATCTTTTTGGTTACTGAGTGTCCCTTGTTTACTTCTAATCTTGGGACTCACAACAATTGGATCTTAAAATACATCTTGTTTTGCCACAATTCAGGTTACTTGCTAATAAGTATATAATGACAGTTATTGAAAATCTGATATGATGTGCAGTGTTTTTTCTATATATTTGATAGTGTTCTGCTTATTATGCAACGTTAGTGTGTACCATGTATTTAATACATTTTAGTTAAAGACTAAAGGGGCTAATCCAGAGAGGAACATCCAAAAAAATGAAAAACAGGCAAATGTGCAGGGAAAAATTGTGTATACACAGATCGAGAGTGTATGTAGCAAGATGGGCACACTGATGCGCATCTTCTGACTGCTCTGTTTTATATGGGAGGTTATTCTCATTTAAATATACAAAGTAGCAGGGTATGGTGTAAGTCATTTTCCCAGGGTTGCTAAGTTTTTTTTTTTATATAAAATGTATATTTACTACATTGGTTAAAAATGTAACGATACTACACACAGCCATTGATAAAAAAAACTAATTTAAATGTTTTTTAATACTTTAAATGAAGTAACTAACCTTAACTATATTGATACATGCATATTTGAGCCGCACCATCTCGTACCTATATTCCTTACATTGATATATATGAATCTGAACCGCGTCATCTTGCACCTATATTTCTTATAGTTATATTGTGTGTGGGACAGTGAGGTATAAGGGTTTTCAGTTGGATTCCCAATTATTCCCTATTCCCTACCTAGCCAGGGTCTAGTGGAAGGCCCTAATTGGGAGCAAGAGGCAGGTGGTCATAGGAGCGCCACACTGTCAATTATTCTTTTAAAAATGTTCTAATACTAGATAATTGTTAACAGGTGCAATATATTTGTGATTTGTAAACTGAAACTTAAGTATAAAATCTTATCATTTGATTAAAGTGATCACAATATAATGATTATGAAATGACTTGTTTCTGCAGTGTTCATTTCATGCCAAAGTGACCCACAGTTCTAATGCAATTGATTTGCAATGTGAGACACATAGATCATAGAAGGAATACTTGTAAACAAGACATTCAGTTCTTGATTTCCTAATCTAACATCTAATCTAACAAGAGATTTTTTGTTGTGATTGATAGCAAATACAGTATGTGTTTCAAAGGGATCCAAGCCACAGAAACCTAACTGACTGAGGAGTGGTCATCCAATGGATAATCAAGTCCATATTTACAAAGACATATACTGGTGTAAATATTATTTCATAGAGTGTGTAAAGAACAGTTGTTCACAATTATTGTGCAATTGACAAATGACCGGTGACAGAATCAGCTGAATCGCGGGAGATTCATACATATACGAAGCTCCTGCAAAGTCCTGTTAATGTAACTTTATTTTATCCTATCTGCGCATGCTCTAGGGACGTCCTACGCATACACCGATAGGATGGTCCTTATTTATTTTCCAATTGTGCGTGGCCCCTCTTCTTGTGATACTTTGTTGCGTGTATTGTGCGTTCTTCCATCCAGCCACGCTTATTCTACTCTTTCACTATGTCCATCTGTTGCTGTTCCCAGGCTGCTTGTACAGTCTCCATCTGGTGCCTAGTGTGTTTTTCCCTCTACCACTCTCCTCTCAGGGACCAACATCCGCCACCACCATCTGCAGAGACTCTGAACCTGGGCAAGTGTTACCTATATCAGAATGAAAAGTATAATAATAAATATTCTGGTTGTAAAAGTGTTAGTATTAGTTTCCAATACTATTTTTTTCACAGTGTTCACACCTTACTTGCACCATGACTTGACCCAGATTCACCCTGACCTATTAAAGCATACTAGAAGTAGAAATAATAATACATAATATAATGTATTATTGATCAAAGGAGAAGATATGTTACACAGAGTACATGCAGCGAATAAGAAACAAACAAACAATAATTCATTAAAGAAAAATAAGATACTTCAGAGTTTTTGTTATCTTGAAAAGAGAAAACTATTACCTTATAAACACTTACATTCAAAGCTGATAAGGCTCAAATAGTAATTTAGTTCAAGTGACTGTTTTTGTTAATAAGATCAAAAAGAGCAATGTACTGTACACAAAGCCAATAGATGAGGAAGATCTTGTACAATCTTTAATGTTGCTTTCATAGAAGATATATTTTATGCATGAGACCATTTGCAAGGTTCGGGATTCATTACATTTGTGTCGGCCAAATGTTTGTGGCCAATCTGTGAGCCAAACTACAGGAAGATTTAAATATCCATCTTTCAATGGAGTTTATCAAAACTTGCAAAATAATTTTATATTAAATTTTACATTTCTGTAAAGGTTTTATGGCATTTAAAGCATCACCGTCCGTTATTAATATTCCATTTTCTTTATTACTTTATTGTGGACAGTTTTTACGTGTATTTTGCAAGCTGTCAAATAATTCTCATCCATTACTAAGTTTATGCTAAAAAGTCTATGAAAGATACAAGATAAATGATGGTGCTAGCACATAAGTGGGTCCATAAGAAAGAAGAGAATTTCCTTCATTTAAAAGGTGGTTATCCTAAAATATTAAACTATGGAACATATGCATCTGTGATTTATTCACCATTATAGATTGAAATTGTGATCTCTGAATGGTTGTGAGTCTCCCGAAATTGCAGCAGTTACCACATATATTATTCAGTATTTCTTAAAAAATGTAGTATTCATCAGAGTTTAAATGTGATACTGCAAACCCTTTGTATGAAATCACTGCTTGTAACAGGAAAAGTGTAGTTATGTCACATTCATCTAGCACATTTAAGAAATCTAAAGCTGGAATGTGATTGATTGACTATTTGAGTAATGAATGAATGAATGCATTCAGGCATTTATTAATTATGTGCTATAGTCATCATTTACAATTTTTCTTTGTGAAAATCTGAAAGATCTAAAATTGACATAAAGAACACTATAATATATGCTTATCATCAGGTGCTTTAATAGTAAATTATATTATTAGTTAGCTTTATTGTATTGCTTCCTTCTGGATAGCAGAGTATCAAATTAAATTTGTGCTAGAACACATTTAAATAAGAGAAGGGGAGTTTCTATCATTTAAATATGCAATCTAGAAGGTGAGGTGTCCTCCACTTTCAAGTGTACGGAGTAGATAATTTCCCATAGAATATGACCTGCTTTATAAGTGTAACAAAAATGTTTATTTCATTTTTAAAAAATACTATTGTATTTGTAATGCTGCAAAACCAAGTATTACAAAGATTCAAATGAATTACTGTCAATGGGTATGCATAATAGTGGTTGTCAGGATTAGGTGAAGGTGGACGTTTATTTCTTAATATATCACATATGATATAAATTTCTGCCACTGCTGAAGGGGTTAAGTCTGCGGTACCACACAACAAATGTGGACACACACACATTGTCTAACACCTTGCCTGGCTTCAAAGGCAATTTTGTGTCCTAGCCACAGTGGCAAGGGACATGGACTGCCCCAGCCATGTGGTCTGCCTAGAATGTATGCAATTCATTTTTGTCTGAGAACAAAGATATTTCTTTAAAATTATTCTCCCTGGTTAAAACTGACCTTTTTTAAGAAGATATGGATGATTTATAACTCTCCACCTCATCAGGAACAGCCTATAATTTAGTGACACCTGATCAAATATAAGCAATACATGTTTTGTGTTTCCAGAACCAGAGAGAAACAAGAAATATTAATATGGACAATGAGATACCTATTTAGAAGAAGATATGTGAATTATCATATTGCAACCATTACTTTCCAGTGGTCGTCCCCCTAACATCGGTTCCCACTTCTTACTGGACTCAGCTAGTCAGTCAATCATGTGCTGAATGCCTGGAGGGAGGTGACCAGGGCATTCTTAATATGGAGCCAAAGAAAGGGCAATTGGTGTATCCTATGGGTCCAAGCATTGTGTTGGGGTTATGCCAATTTTCCACGTCAGACCCAGGCCAGACACTCTTAAATGGTGAATATATTCTACTTTTTATTTTGTATTGCTTGTATGACTGTTTCTACTTATCACAGTAACCCTTTCATATTTCTGTATCATTACTATATTCATAAGCATTGTACTGTTTTCTGTTGTAAAATAAATTGTTGTTTATTTAGCTTGTTCATATTGTTCTGAACTATAATCTTTGAAGAGGGTAATTTGACTACTGGATTGTTCATTGTGAATATATGAATTGTAATTTCTCTGGGTTAGATGACAGGGTGATAAATCTAAATATTACATGAGTGTGGATGGGCTCACGTACCCATAAAAATAAGGTGTGGTGGCAGCTGCGAAGATTGGGTAACATCCAGCGGGTTGTATCATAATAGTTCTTTGAGGGTGGTGTTAGAATAATTAAGGGAGATTATTCTTCAGGCCCCCTAGTTAAGTGTAGAATTATCTCAGCGATGGGTTAGGCAGAGTCCTTGTACATTATATTGTGGTAGAGTAGCAGATAACTATGCATAATAGCGGCATCATGCTACTATGCCGAATTGTTATCAGTGCAAAACAATCAATGGAGCTGAAAGTGCAGAGTACATCAATTACTCAACTCGGCTATAGAAGCCACAGTCTATGCACTGACAAAAGCACAGAAAAGGGATGCTCCTGTTCCCTACGTGCTATCCAGAGGTGCGTGTTTCATCTGAAACTCAGCTCCTAAATGTTACTCGTGTTTTTTGACAATGAAAATTCAGTTGTGTTTCAGAATGTGATTCCCTTAATAACACATAATACTAGATCACTGCTCAATTAGAGAAGACTTTTATGAATATTTATTCTCAGAAATAACTCCTGCGAGGACCTCTGATTGTGAACTTTGAAGGTTTTCTTCAGAACTGATATATTATTCACTCTAAAATATGTTTCAACATTTTCACAACATTCATAAACTATAAATAAATCCACTTCAGCAGCATGAAGTAAGGCAAAGTTTATTATTATTCTTTTTAATTTACAAAAGTAAGATAAAAAAGAATCAGTCGTTTTTATAACTTTCATAACAGCCAATTGCTTAACTACAAAAGGTTTGGTTTTGTTAAATCTCAGGATGAGAAATAGCACATGCAGTGTCAGCGAGATGACCCAGGGACAAACTAGCTGGGTGGTTGATTAATTAATGCAATATTTTGAAAAGAACCACTTGGGATTATGGTGAACTTATGGATCAACAAATCCCTTATTGAACCAATTTGTTTAAATAAAACATGCTATCCCTCTTTCTCTCAACATATTGTTAATTGTCCAGCAATATCATAGCACCATTAAGGGATCATTAGAAAGTATTACACTCCACAGAATGCTAAATCGGATACGAGGGGGTCTTCTCTTTTAAGTGTTGATTATATAATCCAGTCATCCAAAAAAGGATAATCAAAGTTACCCTTATGTGTCACATCTCCAATTGAAAAATAACATAAAAAACATTGCAATTTTTAATTATTAATAATTTTAATATTCATTATTTTTACAAAAAACTGTATTTCATTTTAATTTTGTTCAATATTGCTCTAAGTTCAAAATGTACAGTAGAACATGATTACAATTATTTTCCTCATTAATCTGATTCAATTCTTTTGGAACCAAATATAACAAAAGGTGCTCCTTCTCTACTACAAATTGAGGCAATGGAGAAGCAAGATGTATTGATAGTGGTGAATTGTTTAAGAATTCATATTGTAATAACTAGACATTAAAGGCCTAGTCTAGATCCGCCCATTAGCCTAGAAAACATGCGCAGGGAAAAAGCCGATCTGAAGAATTGCATATTTAAATTAGATAAGGGGAATTTCTCTCATAAATATGCAAGGTAGCAAGGGATGCACCCTCCACTTCCATCCTCAGAGATGGCGCAAGTGTAAGGAGCACGTCATATTCCTATGGATAATGATCTGCTTTCATAGTATCTATAGCGTCAATTAACAAAAATCTGCACAGAGCTTCTATATCCACAGTCTCTGAGCTTATGGCTCCAGCAGAAGAAAGGAAAAGGTATGCCCCTTTTCCTGTATGCTATCCAGAGGTATGTGTTTCTGATGAAACACCCACCTCTCATTGGCTCATTGCAGCCACACAAAACTCTTTTTGGATGGTTGAACATAATGCCAGCTACAAAAAAAAAATCACACGTCATCGCAGAGGCGCGCTTCCCGGGCTGAAGCCCATGTCTGTTTTTTGTTTTATGGTCTCCTATCTTCAAGGAAAACGTTTTGCCCGAAGTTTTCTGACTGTTATTTTTTGCTCTGGTCTACTCCCTAGTGGATATAGACCGGACTGTTTTGTTTACTTTTATTTTTGTTTTCTTTTTGTTTTTCGTCCTTATGACGTTTTTGGCGATCCCTTCTCTTGTTGGAATAATAGTATTTCTCATATTTTAGATTCTAGTCTACATCAGCTATGTTTGATTTTCTATTGCAGGGGGAACATTCATTTATTATTTTCCCGTGCTCTTATTTCCTTACCTGGATCCTGTGGGGTCTGCATGTTTATCTGTATTGCAATTTTTATGTCGCTTAAGCTAGCTACCTGGAATGAAGGGGGCATCCAATCCCCTGTTAAACGTAAACGAATATTTGTTTATGCTAATAAGTTGTCCATCGATGTGCTTATGCTGCAGGAAACACATCTTTTAAATACAGAAGTTTGTCAATTGTCCAGGCGTGGTTTGCCTCATTTACTGCACGTGCCCGTGGGGTTGCCATATTAATCTAGTCGCTTCCCAAACCCTGGACAGACAAACTCCCCCAAGCAGAACCAGACGCTCGCCACCCCTGGGCCTATCCCAATTCGCATCTCGTTTGCACCTTATGGATGTATGGAGGGTACGACACCCTACTACCAGAGCTTTCACATGTTTATCTGCTGCTTACCATACTTTGTCTAGGATTGATTATATCTAATTCGGTAATTCCCCTGATTTCAAATGTTGCGATAGAACCCATTACTTTGTCGGATCATGCTGTGGTATGGATTCTGTTAGACAGATGCCCTGGTCCCCGCCCTCCTGCGTTTTCCAACATATCTGGTAAACTCCGTGTTACGGCATTCCTGGACTATGTTTAAATCTAATCATGAGACCTCACCGTTGAACCCCCAACTTCTCTGGCAGACCTTCAAATCGGTTGTGAGGGGAGAAATACTGTATTATCTTTTACTTCTAAGCACCGGAAATCCCTCACTGCCGATTTGGAACAGGTTCAGGCAGCCTTTACGTCAGCTTACCATGCCTATGTGCTAGACCCCACACCTCAGCATTTAAGTACCTATACTACTGTGCGCATGCAATATGAGGCTTCCCTGGGTAGGTTGGGTGATCGGAGAATGGCTGCGGGTAGGTTTAGACATTATGGGCTGGATTCAGCTTTTCACTCTCATGACTTACACTCATGACTTACACTCTCATGGGTAAAACCATGTTGAATTGCAGGGGAGGTAAAATGAATGT
>JABWIB010000022.1:202345-213161 GCA_016617825.1 Platyplectrum ornatum | reverse complement strand
TCCCTCTCTGCTGTCACCTGCTTCCTCCTCTGCAGTCTCCACTATAGTGTTCCCTCACTGCTGTCACCTGTTCCTCCTCTGCGGTCTCCACTATAATGCTTCCCCTCTGCTGTCACCTGTTCATCCTCTGCGGTCTCCACTATAGTGCTCACCCTCTGCTGTCACCAGCTTCCTCCTCTGCAGTCTCCACTGTAGTGCTCCCTCCATGTCCGTGTTTGTCCCGCTAAGGGGACAAACTTTGTTCTTTATATGATGCCGGAGCATCAAAAAGGGGTGGGTCTTGGACAGGAAGGGGTGGGTCCAATGTGTACTGGGGCGGGGTCAATGTGTGCTGGGGCGGAGTCAAGCGGGTCCAGAGCGGGGCTTATTTGTCCCAGACCCAGTATGTTGGGAGGTATTCCACACTGCTGTCACCGGCTTCCTCCTCTGCAGTCTCCACTATAGTGCTCCCTTACTGCTGTCACCTACTTCCTCCTTTGCGGTCTCCCCTGTAGAGCTCCCTCACTGCTGCTCACCTGTTCCTCCCCTATGGTCTCCACTATTGTTCTCCCCCTCTGCTGTCACCTGCTTCCTCCTCTGCAGTCTCCACTGTAGTGCTCACTCACTGCTATCAACTGTTCCTCCTCTGCGGTCTCCCCTATAGTGCTCTGCAGTCTCCACTGTAGTGCTCCCTCACTGCTGTCACCTGCTTCCTCCTCTGAGGTCTCCACTGTAGTGACCCAGCTTTAACCCTGCAACATTGTTTCAGGCAGTACACAGTTTAATCATTTCAGGGTCCATGTCTGCATGCATGTCACCAGGTGACAGTACAATGCTGAAAACAAGCATGTGACACACCGTACTTCTGGAAAATGCAGCCGTATCCAGAGGCTAAAACATCATGACCTTACAACTGACCACCTCTATAAGAATGCAACCATAATTTTTTTATTTATTCATTTTTTTTTTTTTAATCTTTACAAAATTGAAAAGAAATGATTTAAAAAAAAATGATTAGTATAGTTACATAAAAGAACTACGAAGCAGGCTTAAAGCAGCCAAACATTAATGAAAAACAAGGTATAGGCTACAGGTCCTGAGAAGACAAAACATACAATGCATGGCAAACAGATGATCCACAGAACCGAAATCTGGAACTAAACAGTAACAATAAAGGGGAAGGGGGTGGGAAGGAGAAAGCGGATGCAACTTTAATTGTAATGCATGACATGTTAGTAATACGCCATGCTTTGTATAAAAGTTTACCATTTTTTGTACAACATAGATATTTTTTATCAGAGCATTGCTTCTCAATGCTAATCAGTATGGCAGATATATTGTATCACAAGCTGGAATTTTAATAACCTTAATAAGGAAATGACACACCCTTAAGTCACCCTTTTATTTTAATCCTTCTTCAAGAACAATGAATGAATTTGGACCCACTTTAGTCTTGTTGCTTTTTTCCTCCAATAATTGTGAAACATTACATTCCATGCATTAATGAACACAGCTGTTGGAGAAAAAAAATACAGAATTTTTTTAAATGGCTATGGGTGAAATGGAATGTGTACGGCTAACATAAATGCATAAGGTCAAGAAGAAAAGGCAATGCATTCATGTTTATTATAGCTAGAGCTTTATTACTTGGCCTGGGCCAGCTTGTTAACATCTGTGCTTTTTCCGTGTCCAGATGGTTGAACACCTGCACTAGGTTAATATCTTCTCCCAGATGTTGAAATTGTGCAATATACTGCAATACTATGGAAATAATTCTATATAAATACATGATTACAATTGTGTTGCAAAAAATGTACAAATAAACAGAAACCAGATACTAAAGACCTAGAGTAGTCTATTGTATGACAAAATAGTAGTAGGATGAGCAGAAGGTAAAATTCAAGCAAATGAGCCACATGTTTTTTTTAATCCTTGTTGGCTTTTGTTTTTAAACATTATTTAAGGATTTGGCAAGCATAGAAATTGAGGCAGTGAGACATCAAATAGACAGCACGATTGCAAACGTTGGTAATTGAGAAACAGCGAAGCAGCATGAACCACTGATATTGGAAATAACATGAATAAAAATGATAGACACACAGAGGGGAGCACGTCTTAGGTCTAGATGCTGAGATAAATGCCATCCGATCCGGTTTGTTTGCCATTTCTAGGAACACATTGAAGAAACTTCAGTGAAGAATCTGGCCTGGAACCCTGCATTTGTTGACCAAAGCACTGTTAAATACCCAGGGCCCACAGTTTAGTTGCTCAATGCTCAATTCCTTGCCTTTAGCATAAAGCTGACGTTCCCCTCACTATTCCCTCCGAACCTAGCTTTACGATCCTCAAGGGAGTATGGAGGAGTCTGTGCGATAGGTTCAGGTATGTCCATAGAAAGTGTCAGCTCAGTGTCCATGGTAAGCACTGGAAGTGAGAGAATAGTGAATAGGTAAATTGCCCTACACAGGGATATTTTGGCATAACTAGCAATTCACTGGTACAATTTTGATATAATATGATGGTGTCATATCTTTGTTTCCTAAAAAACATTTTTAACCAAGAAATGCATCACATGGGATCAGGGAGGAGGCGCAGTCAGTGAACCTGGGAGCTCAGTTCAGAAGAAGATGTAAACTCAAGTCAAAGGAACCAGATTAAAACTCCTTTATACTGTCAAAGGATTATGCCAACTATTCCAGTACATATTTCTTGGGAAACGTTCAAGACATTTAGAATACCTTTACTGCAACCTGTAATCCATATGGTTCAGATTTCCTGTTGGGCAACTTAGGAACCACAGTAAGTCAAGCGCATAGCTCTGTGCACACTTCGTGCAGACCGACGGAAAGGACAGCTTTCATTATGTACAAAGGACCAGTGCTTATGCGCGAGTCATACAAAGTGTGGATTAAGTTAAGTGTTGACTTTGCTGTTGCTATTGCTATGCTGTCTACAGATTTATAACCCACATGTAATACACACTGTATGTGGGGTGTGTAAAAAGTTTGGCCAATCAAAAATACTATACTATATGTGGGGTAAAATAGGGTCTGGGTATGTTACACTATATACTATATATATAGAATGCCATTCCCATCCTACTAATTTACATTATATATTAAAGATATGCCATGCACACTTGAACAATTCATGCATTTTCTAATTATAATATAATAAACACAATCATCAGTATTCTAATAACAAAGAGATGCACAATCTTTTGCGCTTCCTGTAGCTTATCTGGTAGGACACTCGGATATACCAATCTGTACATTATTCATTATAATAAAAATATTTTTTTTTTTTAAATGGGGAAAACTATAAATCACTGGAATCAATTCCATTTTTTGTTAAATAAAAGGGAATATTTCCAAAATGTATCTTTATAGTAAATATTTATGAAGAGAGAGAGGGGGGGATTTAAAATAAACTTCACTATATACCCATATACTATAATGACGATGAATAAAACAACTTTAATAATCTGTAAGGCATCCTACACAATGAGAACATTAGGTTATAGGGTACTTTATTTTGGTTTCATCCTCATGCAGTACCCTTTGGTTGAGATACTGTATGGTTACCTTTGCTCGCATCTTATAATATCTGATAAAAATACACTTAAAGGTCAAATGTTGAGGATGAAATGAATGCTTAACAGAAGCGAAGCCACTAACAGAAATATATAAAGCTTAGAAGTTTTACTTGAAGCGACATAACCAGATAAAAATATCACTTTGAAAAGATGTAGCTCTTCTGTAGTTTTTTTTCTTAACTTTAGATCAGGCTAATAGTAAAACATGTTTGAAATTATTATTCAAGTTAAAAGTTACTTTTAGCATTTTAAGCAATGGGAACTAAATGAGAACAATTTTAACAGCAAAAAACACCCACATTCCATGAGTCCTATGTGAGGGGTGTAGTTTATTTCAACAAGGCTATTCCTGGAACAATGAATCAATTAAAGTTTGAAAAAGAAAGAATACCCAAATGCAGTGGAATAAATTGATGTAAGAAGACAAAGATCCCTGACACTGAAAGGTAAACATTTTCCCAACCCCAGCCCTTACCTAACTCTCACCCTAATCCTCACCTTCCATTACACTAAACCTTGCTTCCCTGCCCCACACCACTCTCACTCTCTTTTTCTCTTCTTTGACAGGGACAACAAAACCTGGTGCTTGGTGGCCACTTACCAACAATCTTCTAGCTACATATGCTTCCTTCTGTGATAAACGACTATTGCAAACTTCCTATGTTTCTCTACCCTGGAACTGAGAATTTCATTTAATATATGGATTTTTCAGTACTCAGCAAGAAAGGGAAGGGGTGTCCGAATTGATCCGGGGGGCACAAAGAACTCTTGGCCCTGAGAGAACCTGCCTTGAATATCTTTTCAGGTCTGTTCTTAAGGAACGAGTGTCAGGGGTACCAAGACTGAGTTGACCCAGATCCCACTTCCAGCCGAAACTGAGATGCAAGAGAAGCCTCCCTAATTGGCCAAGCGGGTTTAAAGCAAGCAGGTGAATACAGGTCCAAACTTGTAGCAGAACTACTTAATGAGCCAGCCTCCAGTCCAGTAACAATTTTGGGCTCTGCCAAACCTAATCTTCCCCTTCTCTTATCCATCTCATATTGCAACCACAATTTAAAAAGGAGCGACAGAAACAAGGAGAAATTAAGTTTAAATGCTTAGCTGGGATCTGAATACCAAGGTACAACATAGATTGTACTTTGCATGATTACGGTGCATCAAACTAAGGCATATAAAACACGTAAAACAACACCTTAGCTTACTGTTCTAAGAGGTCATGTAGGGCAGACAATAAGGACTTCTGCCAGACACTAGCAGAAATTATATGCTGTGCTACTACAGAGTAAACCAGGGAACTCAAAGGATATTCAAATCTTTGTAGTCAAGGGTTAAATGGCTACAAAAAAACAAAGGAGGAAAGGACACCCTGTCTAATGTCATTACAGTACAGACACTAGAAAAAATTTTTGTGAGAAAGCAAGCATAAATTATGGGGTATCCATACGGGAGCACCAGGTTGGAAATAATATGTTTAACATTTGCCACCAGGAACCGCAACTGTTCACCCACACACCAGACAGTCCAGCCGACTGGGAGAGCTTTCAGGAGATGACAAATGGCCACCAGCAGAGGCCGCTGCATAAGGAAGAGATTGGGAGCAGTTCAAACCATCTCTGGGAGCATTGTCCATAGCCAGAAGAGAGTACAGGGTGTTCTGGACCAGAAGTTATTTGGGTCAAATTAAAGTAAATTTTTACAGGATCCACAAACTGTTGGAGCAGAGTAGCAGGAACATTTACTTACTAAACAGATAAAAACATTTTTACATTTTTTGGTTACATGAATTAATTTAAATGGTAATAAATATCGTTTAGCCATTTTATAACTTGTCTATGTTTTTTCCTATATATTGTAAGTGCCTATGATTAATACATTTCTTATACAAGGACCTGCAAAATATGAAAATGTTATATGATCGAAAACAAAACAAAAAATGAACAGATGGTTACTTAAATAAAACTTTCCTTTAAACTAAAGATTCCTTGGCAGGTTCTACAGTTTTATGTAAAACAGAGTATTGCAAATAAACTTTTGTTATGCATTAATATGAGTATATCCATCAGAATCAGTGCAAACATCTTTTTAAAGCATTGTTCTTGATACATTTAAATAAATGTATAAAAAGGACCTGCCTACACACTATTCTGGCTTTACCTAGTCTGTAAGCCCCTTAATCTCTTTCACCTCTTCTTTTTTCTCCAACATGTTTAGCTCAATAAGATATCCTTATATATAAAGAAACTGTGAGCCTCCCACGTTGTGATCCTAGAAACATTAGGCCAAGGGTGACTATCATGGTTCATGTGTCTGCTGTCTATGCTCTTTCTAAAGCTGAGGTACACCTGCATATTCAGTAAATTAGCAACAGCTCCCTGCAACCACCAGGGTCTGCTCAGCTGTATCTACTCTTACATCAGCACAGCCTATGTAATCCCTCCAGCCCTGATGTCCAGCATCAGACTTCCCTTGGTTCTTCTTGTGTTGTACTGCTCCAGTGTTATTTTGTGCATTGCATCTTCTTGTGTACATTCTTTTACCATCCAACTACCAGCCCCTGTTATCTCAGATCCGCCACCTGTTCACCATGTACATAGCTGCACCTGTCATAGTCTGCCATCGATGGCAGTAATTCCGTTCCCACCATTAGGGGTATCAGTGAACACCTCTGTATCCAGTTATTCAGTACAATCCAAATTAAGGTCCTTGGTTATATATTCGTGTAATCAGTGATATACTCGTGTATCATGGAATATATGGAATGCTGTAAAACAAGGTCATGTACCCATCAGCAGCCACAATCCAAGGTAACGTCTGTGAGAGGGACATGATCGGACCAAACAATCTGACCAGTTTCTGAGAACTTTAATAAATCAAGAAGTCTAGGAATAAGACTATAGTAAACTTCCAAAAGCAGGAGTAAAATGAATCATTTCGAGTGTTGGGGTGTAAGGTTCTAAAAGTGTCAGGTGGCTAGTGATCATGAAGCATCATGTCACAAACCCACAATGGAAAATTGGGGAGGTAGAGGTGAGATGGGGGGAGAGAAAAATAAGTCCAGTCTCAACATTGAGAATGGATTATAGAGGAGAGAGGCTGACAAATGAGAGGAGGATGTTGCTGTAGTCTAGACAGGAGATTAGAGAGAGTGAATGAGCATCTTAGGGGATAAGGTCTGATTCGGTCAATGTTGAGGAGGTGAAAATAACAGTATTGGCTGAGGGCATGGATATGGGGGGAGAAGGAGAGTGGGAGGTCAATGATGACAGGCAGTGGGCCTGAGTTTTGGAGTGGATGGTGGAATCGCCGATAGTGATGGAGATGGAAGGGGAGAGATGATGTGTAGGGGAGGGAAGACTATCATTTCTGTTTTATCCATATTAAGATGGAAACCTTGCACAGGAGTGGGGCGACTCTCCTGTTCTACAAGTCTTCAAGTGCTCGCTTAAAACATAACTGTTCCAGCTAGCCCTATCCTTCTCTACATAACACTGCACTTTATTTCCTTCCTTCCTCCTTCCAACCTCACGTTATCAGCATATCTCCTGCCAGTGCACCCCCTCATTGAACTTCTTACAGCACTTTTATCCCTCATGTCTGATCCACTTGCTAGCTCACATCTTACCTAGTAGAATACTTTTATATTCTTTTATATTGTTATGCTGCATTTCTTTTTAGTTACTCCTTTGTATGTACTGTATTTTGCTGTACCCTGTATGGTACTGCAGAAACATTATTATTATTATTTATTATTATTATATATATTTTATACACTTTACTTTAACTTTTTAATTAGCATTAGCATCAGCAGCGAGACTGCACAGCAAGAAGACAGCAGGTACACACTGCAGTTCCTGCATCGCTTTAAGGCACAGGCAGCATGGAGCCTCACAGCAATCCGAAAACCAAAGCCAACCCTCAGAGCGCATCCCAGGGCATAAAGAAAGAGTACTTGGGTGAGCAGTACAGCCTTCAGGCCACGTGGACAGCAAGATGGAGGCTGCACTCTCCGTTCCCCTCCTCGGAGCAGGACTATGGTGATAAGTATATCCTTGGGAGATCGGAGCCTCTCTAACATTCCCAGGAGTATCCCCCAATGGTATTAAGAAGCCATTGTCAAGCCCTCACTCGGCAACAGGCCAGCAGCAGTGAAGGATAGTGGCTAAGGATTACAGGGGGCTAACACGCTTAAAACACGTCCGTTCTCTCTCGCACGTGCATCAGAAGTCTAGGTTGACATTTAAGATGTCTGTTGGGAAATCAAGCCCAAACCAGTGTCATATCTAGTGAAGTCTAAATCTGCCTCTTCCTATGATGGCCACTTTTATTAGTATGTGGTTCTGGCATGTGGTCAAAAGTTCAGGGATTGCAAAGTTGATCACATTTTTTTAGTACGCAAAAACAATATATTTAAACTTATAAAACAGTAAAATAACAATTATTTAAAACATTAGTTCTCAACCTTTTTCTGGTGTGTACAAGTTACCTATTATAAAATCAAGTACTACTGACCAATCCTATTGTGTCCCAATCGCTTCTCCTGAATTCTTTTCTCTGACCACATTCCTCCCACTACACTACTCTGTTATAACCAGATTGACTAATTCATTATTTTATATACGTTTTATGACCCACATTGACCCTCCCTCTTGAATATATACATATTTGTTATATTATTAAGCCAATAAATACTTACTCAGATCCATATCTGACTTTCCATATCTGATCTTTTTTTTAACATTTTACACTATTCAGTCATCTGCATATTTTATTACATTTTATATCTGCCACCTGGTTTTGCTGATGGTTAGAATGAAATACTTACACTGCCACTGGTTGAAAACCCCTGATCTAAGACATTAACCAAATATTTCCTATTGAGTTAAGAAGGAATACATTTATCTTGACAGGTGTTTTTCTCTTTCCTATCTTGATGCTGACATTTCAGGAATTCGAAATGAAGACTTGCAAATACTGACTTTGTTCACCAACATGAAGGCAAAGATCTATGCTTCAGCCATCTTATTTTGTATGCATGAAATTGTAATTTGGGTAATATAGTATATATACATAAATAAATTTGTTTAGTTTAGGCTAAAGAAGTCACTTAGCTAAATACCCTGTTAATTTGAGTATAAAGAAATAAAAACATTTCAAAGAAATATTCAAAAGGACTCTCAGACAAAGTTCACAGATAGTATCTTTGATCTTAAGGCTGAACAGTAGAAGTTATTGGGGTATTATTATGTAAAATCTTAAAACATTTGCATTGTGTGATATGTGACCCAACATTGGGCTGTTTAGAGTTAGGACCTCATAGCAGAAAGGCCTTGGTTGTGGAAGGATGTTTATATATATTTACAAATGTGTATAATAAATGATTCTGCATTTTATTATACAGATAATAAGTACATACATTAGTATGTATTAATTAGTATATAATTAGTATTAATTATAAATACTATGAAGACAATTGTTCTAACTAGTGATTCTAATACACAGTTAATATATAGTATAATTATATATAAAATAGATGTTCTAGGCGCTTATGATAAAATACAATGGGAGAAATATTTTTACTCAACACGAAAGTCTTACTTCTGATTTCTTAAAGGGGAAGTAGTTTTCAGTTAGAGTTAACTCTAAATGGTGACAGAGTCTTTTTTCAAGGAATACCTTCTTCTTTGCCTTGTTATCGTCACACACTCTGTTCCCGAGGGGGGGGGGGATCTCCTAGAAGATATCTGGATCCTTTCAAAGGTTTTTCAGGAATCTCTACTTTTCTCTTGTTGTCCTCGTATCCTCAAAATAATAGTTTGTGTAAATATAAATCATCAAAAACAACCAGTCCNATGTATATATCCACTCACATCTAAATTTGTGGCTCCTGGTGCTCCTATATTCCTCCGGTATCTCCTATTGGCGTCCTCTCTCTCTCCTCGCAATGGTGTCCCGTAACTGATATTCAGTGGAGTCCTCTCAATAGAGGGGGGTAGGGATCAGATATAAAGGTTCACGATAAACAAATATAATATGCAGCATCTACTCACACTATAAAACCGCATACGTCACTTCCGGGAAGATGGCGCTGCCCACACAGTACATGCTTCTGCTGGCAGCTGATGGCTGCTGAAGTTTTTAGTCAGTTATTATTATTTGTGTTTGGCTTTCCCTGTTCCTCTATTATAACTGACTGCGGAATGTAAGAGACGACTACATTACTTAAAATAGGACAGACCCCTATGACACTCGATATGGCTGAACGATCAAACATGAGCCAGGGCATGAAGTTTGCTGTAGATCTTCTAAGAAAACATGGTTGGACGGAAGGTAAAGGTCTTGGTAAACACGAGGATGGAATTTCAGAAACACTTAAAGTGAGAGTGAAGTCTGATGCGGCCGGGGTGGGACATGATTCCGCCGAGCAGTTCACTTTCCATTGGTGGGATCACGTCTTTAACAAAACTGCCTCCAGCATCTCAGTGGAGCCGGACCAGGATTGTGTCCAGGTGAAAAAAGTCACTGAAGATAACACCACTGTGTCCAATAAGAAGCCTCGGAAAGCCATGGCGAATAACAATATGCTGTATGGGCGCTTCATTAAGACCGCTACACTACCGTCTGGTGGAGAGAAACGCGTGGAAGAAGGATCTTCTACAGACAGCGGTGAGGATGAAGACGCCAAACTGGATCTGTCGTATGCGACAAAGCTGACGGATGAGGATCTCATGAAGGTCTGTGGAGGACGCACGGCTCACAAAGGCGCCAGACATGGATTGACAATGAGCGCAAAGCTGTCTAGAATAGAAGAGCAAGAAAGGGCATTTTTGGAAAAGTATGGTAAGAAGGAACCATCAAAATCAAATATTGAACTACGTTCCATAGCAGAGGATCCTGGAGCTGGGATAAAGGAGAAAAGCAATGATGTGCCAAAGAAGAACAAAAAGAAGAAGAGGAAGGCAGATCGAGAAGAGGAAATGGAGAACAAGGAGATGATTGCTGACCAGGAAGAGGAACCTACAAAGAGGAAAAAGAAGAGGAACACAGACTATGACGAAAAGGTGTTGATTGGTGAACAAAACTTTACAGGAGAGGAAAATATAGAACCTACAAAGAAGAAAAAGAAGAGAAAAAAGGCANAGTGTGAAAAGCAGATGGTCAATGATGAAGGAATTATGGAAGAGCAGAATGTGGAACCTATAAAGAAGAGAAAGAATAGAACCATGGTGGACCATGCAGAGGAGA
>JABWIB010000022.1:168962-200595 GCA_016617825.1 Platyplectrum ornatum | reverse complement strand
TGTATTTTATCATAAGCGCCTATTGTAACATCTATTTTATATATATTTGTTTGGAGACCTGTATATCCCTCCTGGAGGGATTTTGGCCTCCTTTTTGTTTTGGTGATAACTTTGGGCAGCTGCTTCGCGTCGGTGAAATACCCCCCTTGTTTATAATATATAGTATAATGTTGGACACAGGAGCACATATTTGTATACACCCCTTGAATTAAGCAGAAAACACTTAAAAAAAGGCAAGACTGTCAGGAGACGCGGGGGAGCTGTTACCATAGCGTCAGGACGCAATCCCGCACTTCCGGTGTGGCGATCGCGTCCCTCTGCTTGCAGTCCGGCCCAGCTGTTCAAAGCAACAGCCAGGCGCCGCCGGGTGACGTCATAGAGGGGGGCTCGCCTCTCCCTCTCGCCCCTCATTGGTCCTCTGCCTCCTTATAGTTCCCCGCGGCCGTACAGCAGGCGCAGGTCCTGGCTTGTAGCCCTCAGCTTCTAGCTGCCTTCCCCAGCCTTGCTCCCTGCTTCTAGCCCTTAGCTTCCAGCTTCTACCCCCAGCACTCTGCTCTAGCTTAGCCCTCTTCCTTCTCCTCTTACTGGTTCCCTGCTTTCTTTTTCCTCAGCCTGGTCTCAGCTATATCCCTCCTGCCTGACTCCTGTCAGCTCCATCCTTCCCCTCTCCTCTAGCTCTCCTGTCAGCCTTTTCCTTTTCAGTATCTTACTGGCTGCCGCTCATTCCTCTTCTCATTTACCTCTCCACTTTCCCTTACCTTCTCTTAGCTGTTCTCCTCCTTTCCTTTCTTGTTCCTCTTCACTCTCCGCTGTTGCTCCTCTCCTCCTTCCTCCACTACCCTCTCTCCTTTCTATGTTACGTGTTGTTTTGTCTTGTCTGGCTCGTGCCCGTTGTCTGGTTTGTTATCCAATTTTCGGTTTCCTGCCCTTGTCTGTCTCGTCCGTTGTCTGGGCATCTCTCTTGCCTTAGTGGTAAACTAGTCTGGGGCCGCGACCTGCCATCGCCCAGCCGCAGCAAGACCATCCTCACCTTTAGAGGCTCTGGCGAACACCAGGCGGTGGCTAGACTCCGAACCCAGACTTCTCACCGTTCATGTGTTAGGTTCATAACAAAGACGAAGCATAAAATTAAGGATTGGGGTTATGTGGGGTATTATTAATAACTTTATGATTGTGACTGTGTTTATGGACAAGGCGAAAAAATCCAAGTGGAATGGATTATGGTAGAGCAATAAGAGATATAAACACATAGGACCAAATCCAGACAAGCATGCACTCCCCCTCTCCCTCCCGTACATCGTACAGGCCTCTGGACACTTAGGTGCTTACTTTATTATCTTATTATCAACATGATTACGTGCAAAGCAGATAACAGCAGAAAGGCATACCTCTCTCCCCCGGGATACTTAGCATGCCTATCCCCACCTACAGTGCAGGGATTGGGCATAGTAAGGTAATTCCTGGGTTGCATCCAGTCTGAATAGTCCCAACCCAGGTTTTTCAATCTGGGTAGTTCACCAAAGGGTTAATAGGGTTACAAAGCCAAGCACAGTTGCAGGCTCAGAAACATACCAACATGAGATCTGAAACAAATAAGAAGACATTAGTAAACATATGCATTTTTAGACAGGAACAAACCTAGAAATGTAGGCATAGCAGTGCAGATCAACATTGCTTATGGATTGATATACAACTTTCAATCCTTGGGGAAGACTCAGTGGAGTGGGCAATGTACATACACACAGTGTGGTTCACAGGAACAAACACAATTGGTGGACATATAAACAAATGACAAATATTGGGAGAGAATGACATCAGGAATTTTAAAAAGAAAATAGGTATGGACATTTAATAGTAAATTATCCTTACTGTCAAAGTGTTATCCTGTACAGATCTAACCAATAGAGGAAGCGACTGGAGATTGAGATAGGTTAAAGGCAGGACACTGGGTGGTCAGTGGAGAGCTATGTACTGCCTCAAGGGTCAGTGCTTAATCTAGATTACAGTAATGTAGTCTCAAATCTTTGAATCATGTCTTACATGACCTTTTATCTTTGTAGAAATTGTTAAAATACTCTTACCACTATTAATTACTGTAGAAATCTCCAAAATGTTATGCTAACAATAGGGAGACTAATTATTAACTGTAGCTGCTATTCTGAACACTTGGAAGATTTTTTTAAGTAAAAATAATTTTGGTTTTAATGATTGCTTTATTACTTTGTTGATGATTACTTATTACTTTACTTATGGTTGCCAACTCAGTTCCCCTATTTCAAACAGTCCAGGCAGAGTTAATTCACAGGTTGTTGGCTTTCTGTTCTTGTTGCCTGAAATAGAGATTTTATTATTTTTTTTAATAATTTTCTGATATACAGCAGATATAGAGCTTTAAAACACCACTGATCATAACAAAAGGTGTTATGATCAAAATTATGCTTATCTGAATCAGAGAAGGGAACAGGTCCACATCAATCAATAGTTCACACCAACGCATTTAGCTCCTGTGGATTATCCTGGGACTTCAACAGGGAGCACAAGAGTTTTGCGCCTAACAGCCGCATGACTAATTTGCATAAGGGGCTGTGCAGCGTTCTGCTGTCTTGTAACGTGCATGCACGTTATTACTGCCACCATTTTAGATTTGGTCGTCCTTTTGTAAAACATTCTAGATGCCACAGATCTGTCTGTGCTACTTAATCATATGTATGTTTAGCCCCAATGCGGATCTAGGGGGGTCATAATACTATGCCGATGTCTCTTACACTGAGGACACTGCGCATGTGCATACATTGCGCCTAAAGTGCGCTTGTGTAGTCCAGTTTGAAATGTGATATTTTCCAAACTGGTCTGCCCTTAGCTTGATGTAATTTCTTATACTGGTGTGCGCTTCAGAGCGGGGACTGCTCTTAAGTTTCCAATCATGCACACTAGTGCTCCCAACCATATATATTAGTCATCACAGAGGACAACAATAAATACCCACCATAAAAAAAACCATCAAAAACACATTGTGTATACTAATAATAGTATACACAACATAAAAATCTAAGGTTATATAAAGCTAAAATTAAAATAATGGGATTATAAAAGTTAAAATAGTACAAAATAGGCACAGTCTTCAAATTTACCATTTTGAATAAGTAGCTAAAGTTTTGCAAGGATTAAATGGCCTTGGGCAATGACTTTTACTCTTGAAAAAAACAGAGTGGTAACTAACATTGCCCGACAGAGTGTTGTGTATGGAATAAGGTGGCAAAAAGGCATAAAATTATACATTTTGAAACAGTAACTGTAGTTTTGCAAAGGTTAAATGGCCTTCGGCAATAAATTTGACACTTGGAATCATCAAAGGGTGGTTACTTACATCTGACGCACAAGTGACTTCTATTGCCCAACAAGATTTTGGGCATGGAATAGGCTGGCAAAGTGGCACAGACACTAAATTTACCATTTTAAATAAGTAGCGATATTTTTGCAAGGGTTAAATGGCCTTGGGCAATGAAATTGACACTTGATATGAACAGAGGGCCGTTATTTACCTTTGACCCATGTATAACTTCCATTGCCCAATAGGGTTATGAGCATAGAATTGCAAAGTGGGCACAGGCATCAAATTTATCATTTTGAATACGTTGCTGTAGTTTAGTAAGGGTTAAATGGCCTTCAGCAATACATTTGACACAATCTCGCCTGACCGTGGCGTATTTTTGACCAAGATGTGGTTTTAAGCATTTACTAATGGTTTTAATGTTTTAATGTTTTAGGATTCTCACTTTTTTCTCGCATCCATCTCGCACATGTAATCAGTCGAGATTTTACATGATTCATATTCAGGTTCCAGTATTTACTATCCATCGAGATTGTATCTCAACAGAAACTCACACATGAGATGTGAAAATCTTGCAGATTCAAATAGAGGTACATTTACCATGTGAATTGACCCTTCATGCTAGCCATTAATCAATGGCTAATTAGAAAACATATACATATATGTGGTCTATTGTGTGTTAAAATTGCCTGTTGGTTTGTTTATATATGGAGGGCTTCATAGCACTAAATTATTTCACTTTACAAGCTAATCAGCCACAAGTGGCTTAGGTTGAGACAGACTTGGAACATCACCAGCCCCAGGTCCAGCACTGGTGGGGCATACCTCGTCACATTCCCTGCTTCCATATGCACGTATGTCTGCTATCCCCGCCAAGATGCAGCGTGGCGTGAAGTGAAACAGACATTCTATAAGCTCTCAAGGTTTCCATCTGTCCTTGGAGTCATATATTGAACTCATATTGCGATGAGGCCACCTAGAGGGAGGTCTTTTGTCTATACTAACCGGCATCATTATCACTCCCTCAATGTTCAGGTGGTCTGTGATGCTAAGCAGAGAATCATGATTGCTTATGCCTCATATCATGTCAGAAAGCCTATATCCTATACCAGCCTTCTTTTACTAATTTGAATGTGGTCAAATACCAGGCTCAGCTTTTGGGTATGTATTTGTAAATTTTTTTTATTTTGTTTTGTTTTTTGTTTATGGGCGTCGCTCCTGGCTAATTACACCGCTATTGCTATCTATCTTGAGAATCCTGCACACCACAAATATAACGAGGTGGACATGGCTACTAGAAGTGTGATAGAACATACCTTTGGGTACTGATGTCTTGATGAGTCTTGTGACCAGCTCCTCTATTCCCCACATCAGATGAAGAACCTATGGAAAAGGCATATAGGTAAGTGTATTGAAAATATACAACATATACAATCAGTTACAATTATTTTTTTTTTTAAATGCTGTTTAATAGTAATTTTTTTATATATACATTTTTAAAAACTGTTGTTGTCACCATGGTTTTTATCATGTGCCTTAAATTTACCATATTGCCAATATCACATGTGGTTCATAAACCACAAACCAAATGTACATCTACGGTCATATTGCAATGATTGCTACAGGCAACATCTACCTATTTGACATGAACAACTGAGATACAGGAAGAATACAATGACTACCAATAAATAAATTATGTATGTTAAATGATACACAATAAACAATATTACACATACTAACCTTCACAGCACTGGAGACGATCCAGAGGAGGCAGTATAAGAAATGCCGGCAGTATAAGAGGGACCTTGACACGCAAGCAGAACTACCAGCAGGAACAGAGGAGGGACCAGAAGCAGCTGCATCAGAAGGACCAGGTACAGTGTCTCAACCATCTGTATGGAAAATGGTAAATAACAATGACAAATGTAAATGACAAATAATGTACTTTTAAAAATTACAATTCACAAGCACAATAATTAAAAAATATAAAACTAACCCGAGATCTCTGGCATGTCTGTGTCTCAAAAAGGAACACCCTCCAGGATTTCGGATGGAAGTACTTTCAGCAGCTGCTTCTTGAAATCAAAATTGGTGACTATGAATGCATGACCTCTCCTTGTTTTTCTGACCTCACACTTTTCCTGGGCAATCTGAGGAGGGCTTGATATCCGAAAACCACTTCCTGCAGTTAGACAAGTCCTGCTTATACTTGCTCACTGCATTGACTGCTCCCACAATTTGCCCCCACAGTAGTTTCTCCTGGGTATAGCTGGTGTTTGCTGCTCTAGATCCCAGCAGCTCCTTGACCAGGGCGCAGTTATATTTGTGAGAAAACATAATATTGCGCCCCAGTCGGGTCTTTAGGCTTGGTGGCAAGTCAGCACCCTCCTCATCCCTTCTCCCACTAGCCATACTAGCGGTAAAAAAACAATAACAAACACACAAATAGACAGACGAACAGTTAAACACAACAACAAACTCAACCTAAAATCTTGCATAAACACGACCATGAGAATAACACGACAAACAAACTCGACCAATAGTAAATATTAAAATACAACCAGAAAACACTAAACTCAAAAAAGGGACAGCAAGATTGCAGCAAGCTTTCAATTTCATTCTGCATACTCTAGAATGTGAACTGAAATCTGATTGGTTACTATGGGCCACGTTTTAATCTCCCTGATAAATAAATTTAAGCCATGGAATCATGTAACTGGCCATTCTCTGCTAATTTCAAATGGCAAATGTATTGCCCAAGGCCAATTAACCCTCTCAAAACTACAGCTACTTATTCAAAATGGTAAATTAGAAGCCTATGTTCATTTTGCCACCCTATTCCATGCCAAAAGTCGTATATGTGTCAGATGTAAGTGACTACCCTCTGATCATTTCAATGTAAACTTCATTTCCCAAGGCCATTTAACCCTTGCAAGACTATAGCTATTTATTTAAAAGGTAAATTTGATTTACTGTAGGACCCCCTGATAGCGGCCCTGCTATTTCATGGCAAACGTTGTATGTGTGGCAGATGTAAGCAACCACCCTCTGATCAATTCAAGTGTAAAATTAATTGTCCAATGCCATTTAACCCTTGCAAGACTACTTTATTCACAATGGAAAATATGATGACTATTCCCACTTTTCCCTGCCCTCCCATCAGTGTCACATTGTACAAAAATGGAAGACTGCTGTGGCTCAGGTAAACTTTATTTTTTACAGTTTTAGTGTGTGTTTGTATGTTTGTAAAATAAATAGTGCAGAAAATATAGAATATGTATATATATATATATATATATATATATAAATTAATATATATTATATATATATATATAAATATATATATATATATATATATATACATATATATATATGTATATATATATATATATAGAAAGAGAGAGAGAGAGAGAGTGTCCACGCGGTTACTGCGCCCACAGGGGTGCCTAAAAGCAAAACTGGGGGCATACACAGCAAGGGCATATAGGAGCTAGGGCACTAATCCTAATCTTATCAAATTAAAATTTGTCACCCTTTTCCATGCCCAAAATCCTTTCGGTCAATGGAAGTTGCATGTGTTTCAGATGTAAGTGATCACCCTCTGTTCATTTATCCCTTGCAAACTACAGCTACTTATTCAAAACAGTACATTTGAAGTCTATGCCCATTTTGCCAACCTATTTCATGGCCAAAACCCACCCTATTCCATGGCCAAATCCCTTTCTGGAAATGGAAGACATATGTAGTCAGATGTAGCATCGCTGGATTAGAAAGATCCTGTTACCAGCCGACCGCAGATCTGGATTTCTGCAATATCATTGGTGGCTTAGGTCACATGTTCTGGCATCTTGTTAGGTGATTGTCGCTTACAGTGCGGGGTCCCGGCTTACACTCTTGCTGCAGCAGTTGTTCTCCCTAAAGCCCCCCTCTGCTGGAAATCCCCCCCTCCACATTGCAGATCTCATTCTAACTTACTGGTGTGACAGAGGCAGCTGTGAACTCCTGTCACACCATTGTCACAGAGGATGAGACTGGAGATGTGGAGGGGGAGCGGGGAGGGGGGTCTTTCCAGCAGTGCTGCTCTGTAGGCTCAGCGATGGGAGTTCAGTGATGATTCCCCTCCCTCTCTTTCCCACACAGTGCTCACAGCTCAGCAAAGTTTTCCCTCCCCTCCCATCAGTGTCACATTCTCGACAAACAGAAGACAACTGGGGCTCATGTAAACCTTATTTTACACTGTTTTACTGTGTGTGAATGTGTGTGTAAAATAAATAGTCTCCACTTAGTGAATTTAGGCCCATATCTTTATTTATATATCATATATGTACTATCATATATTTGTATCATATATTTCCTGCCAATGTCTCCATGGCCTAGATTTACTCAACGCCGGGAAAGGACACGTGGAGATGTCGCCCATAGCAACCGTTTTCATATTTTTCTATTACTTACTAGTGAATGTCAGCTACAATCTGATTGGCTGCTGTAGCCAACATCTTTATTTTTCCATTCCTGCAGTTTAGTAAATCTAACCCCATGTGCTTACTTCAGTTACTCCTGTTCCTGCAAGAGCTAGCAATCCCAATAGGAAGCAGTAGCTCACTAATGCACATGTGCAGTGCCAAGCGTTTTGTACTGTAGAAAGTAACCTCAGACATTGGAGATACTCTGTAAATTGTAATAGAATGCACAATACACAATAAAAAAGATAATGACACACAAATAAGCTAATAAGCTTGTTTATTTATTAATATCATGTTTTCATGTTGCAGCAAACACTGGGACATTCCTCCCATCGCATAATCCCTGCTTTGATTTATGTTTGCTTCTCACGTTGCCTTTTTTTTTGTTTGTTTGGTTTTTGAACTGAATGAAAGGGTTAAATGCAGCATTTAACTTTGAAGATGTGGAGTGGAGACAGCTGTGATTTGTACATGAGCTTTCAAATTATAAATTTCCTTCCATTTCTCAGAAATGTAATCTGATTTGTATTTCCCATTTCAGCCTCACTGTAAGATCCTAATCCTTCAACTGCCAGAGGGGCCAGTAATGCTATGTAAACTTAAGCACTGAAGGCTCCTGTAACAGCAAATGGATTACCCATACCTGCCAAATAACACTGGGACAACAGTGTGAGATAATGACCCAGTCTCTATATTGAAATCCTAGCTTCATTTTTTGCTAGCACTGTCTAGTAGACGTTGAAGGGGATAATATGATGCTGCTGAATTATAAGAATTATAAGAGTTAATATAACACACACACACACAAATATATTGCATATTTCAGTGGCAAGCGCAGGGGGTGTTTCCGGTAGCCCAGGAACCCCCTCAATGTTTTTGCATTACATGTGTGTTATATTACTGATCTGGGATGGCACACTGTATAAAGTAAATTAGAGGTTTGAGATAGCACTCTGCAATGTATGTCGGGTATATATACTATATACAGTATATAGTGTACCATTGGCAGACCCCTGATATTATATATATATATATATATATATATATATATATATATATATATATATATATATATAGTATATTTCTTCACGGGATCATAATATATCATAATTTACCCCATATATATCCTAGTATATTCCTTCACAAAATCTTAATATACACAAATTGTCTGTTATATAGTATACCCTTCATGCATTACAAGCATTTGCAAACCCCCCTTTAAAAACCCTGCGTTTGGCACTGTATTTATATACACAACCTATATATCTGTGACTGTGTATGTATATTATAGCATGCAAACAATGAAGCACATAATACAGTATAAATATTGCACCTATTTGGGAATAGTGCTCATGATGCTTCATTATTTTCTATATGACAGAAGTGACAAATGCAAAGTATTTTAGCAAAACATCATATTCTACCGCTTCACAGAACTACTTATTTGTTATCCCCAGGGCAGATGGGCTTTTCCTAAGCAATCCCATGTGTAAGAAACAGGCTAGAACCAGTGTGGCAGCTCGTGGTGCTGAATGGACAGCGCACTCCACAAAGTCGGACTTGCAGCGTTCTCTTATCCCAGGTTGTTTGCTGTTTTCTCTGTTCGTTCCCTCCCATCTGCTCTCTCTGTCTCTTGTAAATCGGATCAAGCCTGATTCCCCTCACGTCAAACCACATGATCCCATAAAACATTCATCACCTCTCAATCCCTGATCCAGTTCCATAAAACATTCATGGTTGCTTTCCTCTCACAGAGTAACCAGGGAGGGAAGAGAAGGCAGCTCCTGGCAGCCGGAGGAAGCACATCACACGTTGCAGGGGCAGAGAGGGAGATCTCATTACCAGCTGTCTTCATGCTGGAGACTCACAAGTCTCCCATATACCAGTACTTGCGATCTGGGGACATGAAAATATTCTGAATGGATGTTAAATACATACAGGAAGATTTGTGTGTCACCCCCGAAGCCTGAAGAGTGCAGTTGGATGGGGGATATCCTTTGTTGCATTTTGGAAGTGTGATTAATTTGATTGAAGTTAGGATTTCCTAAGGAGTCTGTGTTATCGGAATATACAAAGACCCACAATGAGAACTCTGAGTAATAAGGGTAGGTTTCTTTCATTCTTTATGTTACTATTATATAACCCCTTATGATATGTTTATGTGACTCCAAGTCCCAGAAGGTGTGGGATTTATTTGCATTAGTTTGTATGTGTTGAATACAGTAATCATAGATGTGATGGTTACAGTGCTAGATCTATGTTACATAATCTGGAATTGGGATGCATGCAGAAAGAGAAGCTCACCTAGTGTGATTTGTTTAGTTTGCACAGCACTTATAGGACTCTGAAAGTACAAAACATATTATACAATTATAATGTGATGCAATCACTTCAATAATACTGGTGAAACGTTATATAAAAACCTTCTAAGGATGACTGAGGAATCTAAAAAGAGGCAATTAAAGGATGATGTCCTATCCTCATAACCAGAGTGCAATCCATACCCTACAATGCAAAGTAGGTCAGGGATCCAGAAGGACACCTGGGAGACAGCTACCGGATCTTGCGGTGGATCAGTCCCCTGGGTCCCCTGACTTCTGTGCTCTGTGTAACATGAGAAACTCGTTTTTCAGTGCGATATAACATCTCATTGTATGGTCCATTTGTATTATATGTGCTGGGAGTACTGCTCTGGGTGCTGATAGCATTTCAAGGTTATTAAATAATATGGTGTCATGAGCTTCACATCATAAATATGAAATGTTAACCAGCTCAATCTGACTGGGTGTTATGAGTGAGGCTTGAATTAAAATTCTGTGTAAGGTGATCTGCAGAATCCCCTGCGCTGTCACATCTTGCATACTGCCTGTGCAGGGAACTTTCATGCATGGGGTGTATTATCACCTCCGCTGGCTGATGGTTTCAGCAGTGCCTCTTATAATACTTCGCAGTCGTGATCCACCAGGCAGACGCCCACCACAGCACGATTCCAGGGGTCGGGGGCACTGACAGACTGACAAGGCAATGGAATGCATTTGACAGTGTAAATTAGAAATAAATTAAAATCGACTCTTCTGATGTTCAAACTTCAAACTATACATACGTATATCTACATATCACACTATATATATATATATATATATATATATATATATATATATATATATATGCTGTATAGACAATTACAATTATACTGGTTGGGTTACTTGAATACATTGCACAATACAATACATGAAACACTTTGTAACATTATACCCTCATCAATATATTGCATCTATATATATATATATATATATATATATATATATATATATCTTAATTAAAAGTGTTTTTGCTGCTACAATCTGAGAATTGAATTGTCTTTGTGATAGAGATTTGAATATTAGTTTCTCCATCGCTCATCTGAATAGAGATTCCATGATCTATTGATAACAATAATATAACACATTTGCTGATTATTTTGCACACAATCTACATTTCCACAGGGATTCCACATAAATAAAACATGATGTATATACCTACACTGAAGTCTTTTCATGTAGACATGTCACTTTTATTTGCACTACAGGCACCTGATTCTATTACTTCTGTTACCTCTGTTCCTGCAACGTATATTATTTTTGAGAAATCGTGATATGCACATTGTAGACCAAACCATATGTAACAGATTATTTTCTATGCCTTTAATATAATACTCATACAGAACTGTACAGTACATTGCATTGGAAAGACAATGCAAACAGGAATCCTTCTTCCAGATAGTATTTTTTGTATTAACCCCGTAAACTTGGTGTTGTTTTCAGAAATCTTCTTATCTTCTAATATTGCTGGATTACTGCAGTCATATTAAATCATGTGGAACTCTTTTTAGGCCTACAGGAGAGCATTTATTTTCTATCAATCAGTGTTCAAGGTGGTGAGAACACAACCATATATTTACTTGCATTGAGGTTAATGTAATTCATAGCATGTATATAGCCAGATTGTAGCACTGCTCTTGTGCAATATAAATGTAACTAAATATATTTCGGGGAGTTTTATGTTAATAAAATATTATTTATTTCCATGTTTTAAGCATTTGAGGCTTCCTTAACATACCTGAATAAAGTAATGTGGTTTATGGAACTTTCATCATACAAGATTCAGTTCACCATTATTGATTTATATTTTGTCTGGATAAGAGGTGAAAGGGATTTATGTTAACACTGCTGGACTTAGGATTTGGGCTTTGATGTCTGAAGCGTGGCCTTTGCTATATAAATAACATGCAATACAGCAGCTTTCACTGTGGCTTGCTTAGCATTTTATGAAAGTATATACAAAGGAATGTCTAGTAATAGTATTCTAAAGTCTGCACTTTTTTTGCACTTGCAACATATTTTCAGATGTGGCCTAGTTACCAGAAGGCATAATTTATCTTCAATAGAGAAAGTACTAGCAACTAAACAACACACACACAAACCTTCATATGTGACAGTACTAACATTAATGTACTGGAATGAGGGGTCAAAATCTGTATCTAGAGTCTGACCACAAAAAATCCACAGGGTGGTCTCCCTGGGGCCTCCACGTACAAAGAGGCCACACATTAACACTAGAGTCAGGGGGTGCTTAACTAAAATGGGTAGAAATGTAGGTTGGACTCTTATAAGGGGCTAAAGTGAAGACTGGACACATTCATGGTCAGCAATAGAGGCTGAATACTTGCTCTTGTTTGATATATATGTAAATGTATATTTATATGTGTATACTCTTTGTTAATGTTCGTCAGTTTAATTGCCCAGAAGCCCCCACAAACCTTTATCTGTCCTTGTATTTGACCATAGCTCAGTGGTTCCCAAACTGTGTGCCGTGGCTCCCTGGGGTGCCACGACGCTCTCATTGGGGTGCCGCGGAATGTTTTTCCAACTTGGTGGTACATTGCTAGTGTTACATAGAAGCACAATTTTACGTCTTGTATAGGAGCAACACAAGATTTCATAATGTGAGGTATTTATGTCTTTGCCTAAATAGTTATTACACTATTCTGATTAAAAAACTTAAAAAAATGAGAAATTATTGTGTCTATGGGGTGCCTTGAAAAATTATAGGGACACTAAGGGTGCCTCGATTGAGAAAGTTTGGGAACCACTGCCATAGCTCATTCTATTGGCAGACGCAACAGGACCATTATCCAGACTGTCAGAATTTGCAATAGGCTCTGGCCTGGTGTGTAAGATCTCCCAAAAAACAAACATGGGCCTAAATTTACTAAGATGAGATTGCAGTGAGATTGAAAAGTGGGGATGTTGCCCGTAGCAACCAATCAGATTCAAGCTTTCAGTTTAATTTTACACACTGGAAAATGTAAGCTCGAATTTGACTGGTTGCTCACTTTTCAATCAGAGTGCTTTCTCATTGCCAAGGCCACCAATCTGTGGCAAATCTGTGTGAATATCTACATTATGCATCCAATGTGGTGGACTGGCGCCAAGTTGTGTGTATATTTACATTGAAAATTACATTAGATCCTGCAGAGTACAAACAGAGGGTCTGATAGAGTATAACAATGAAAATAGGGCCCTCCTCCCTCTATCTTTTTTAGGGACCCTCACCACCAGTAATCAGAGGCCCTCACTCAGTGGAGAGCGATTACCACGGGCAACCAGGCACCCCTGGCTGTGGCAGTGGGGGATTGTTGGGGGGGGGGGGTGCCTTAATCCAGCATTATCAAATCTATGCCTTGGCAAAACCAGGTTTAATTGAATAAATAGACTATTTTAAACTGAATAAAAATAAATTGGAGTTGAATGGTGGTTTACATACACAACTTCAATATGTCCAACTTTTTTGGGGGGGGGGGTCTTCACTAATGATCTAAAAAATACAGTTCTGGAATGATTGAGTCCTTTGTATAAGTAACTTTACATTTTAAGGGCATACACTGATGGCCCGAACTTCCACTCACTTAGCCAAAGAGAAACTACTTATATTGGTGAAGATCCAGGGCCAGTGCGCCCATTAGGCGAACTGGAACGGGCAGGCGGCCGGCAGGGCGGCATCTGAGGGAAAAAAAATAAGTAAAAAAATGTTTAATAATGAATAACCGGGAGGGCGGACGGCACCACTCTATTGCCCTCCTTGGCGGCTTATCGCGTACTGGCACGATGTGACGACGTGATGCCGCTTCATCATTCGCTGATAGGGGGCGTGGTGCTCCCGGAGACCTAGAGCTGACCCTGTGAAGATCAATACTAAAACAACTGGAATAACTGCCCATGCTTTATGTAGGTCATTTCAGACATTATATATATATAATGTCTGACAATGTCCCTGAGGAAAGTCGAAATACAGACTGAAACGTTGGACCCACTGGGAGACTGAGTCTGATTTTTTGGAGTGCCGTGCATGAGGACAATATATATAAATATATATATATATATATATATATATATATATATATATGTATATATATAACACAGTATGGATAACAGAAATGTATGGTAGGGATAGGTATATACATTTCATTTTAAGTGAATTCAGCCATTTAACACAGTAACAAGTATGCAAGTATTTCTGTATTTCTGTACTACAGTATATCATTGTAATTTATAAAAATGTCACAGTTACTTCAATGTAATACTTGTCAAGTATAGTCAGAAGCAATATATACAATTTAGCATTACACATTAGGCTCACATTATTCCATTAGGATCTCTTTCTTCTCACTACCCCATATCTGAAATAGTTGTTATTTTATCTACAGTATAATTACACCAATGTTGGCTCCAGTATTAAATGAATGGATCTGAAAGCTACACACAGCTAAGATCCCTGCAGTTAGGCTGCAAAGAAACTATTTGACAGGTCTATAGACCCACGTTTCAATGCAGCTTTCTCTCCTCTCTGATGCACTGTAAAGGGCTCCATTGTACAGCACATTATAATGCAAGCTTCCATAAGGTACAATGTAGTAAAGTAATAAAATGAACCCAGTGACAGGACCTGCGTAGAAATAAAATAAAAAAGGGCCTTTTTAACTTTTACAACGTTCCAAAGTCAAGCATTTGATTTTATAGCAATTTCAGGAATTAATTTTTCAGATTTTATTATACTCATTAAAACTGTGTCTGGACTAATGTACAACGGTATATTGTGTTGAAATCCCAGTGGATTTTTCCTAGCTATCTTTAAAGCTGTTGAAGCCACCTAGCGTTCCCTGTGCTGTTTAAGCATTTTTTTTCCTTTTCTTTGGGGTTTTGTCACTTGTAAAATATTCACTTTGAAATGCATATAATCCTTTCAATACAATGCAAATTATATCTATATATTTGAGTATGATGCACTTAATTAACATAAAATGGAATCCTATGTTTTTTAATAAGGTAGAACAGACACAGTGCAGTCTAGTTTTCTAAAATGCACCTGGAAATATATATCATATAAAATGTATAGATTTAGAAGTCACTATGCCAGTGCTGGGATCAAGAGTTCAATTCCTGACTAGGAAGGAAGATAATCTGTTCTCATTGTGCTTCCCTGAATTTTATGCAGGTATGACACTTTGCTCTTACACATCAGACATACTGGAATATTTATTTGCTTACTATGTTGAATCGTGTGTTCCCTGGGTGCATTTTCATTATGGATGTGAGTCACATGTTTAGGGGATAATGGGCTGCATATGGTGTGCCTAAACAGTTTTTGGTTTGTTTGTTTTTAGGGAATTTAGACTGTAAGCACTAAGGCAGCAGAAAGAAAGATTAATATTTGGTTAGGAGCAAAAACTAAAAGGTGCAAAGCTGCACCTGGGCAAGACATGTGGCAGTGCCATATTATTCTGTAGATGGCAGGGAAATTGTTTGCTTTTTGTTTTAAACATGCAAAATGCTAAAATGATCTGTTCATTAAGGTGCAGATTAGCCCCTTTTTTGTACCCAGCACTGAATCAGCTCCATTCTCATACCCTCAAACATGAATCACTACATGAATCAACTCGTACACGTGGAGGCACGTCTATAAGTGGCCGGAGCATGGCGTACCCGGTACAGTCTGTACAGCCCTTTTTAGTCAGTACTGTATCAGCTAAAGAGGTACAGTTGGAGGGTATGCATTCAGTCGATATAATGTGGTAGAGTTACATAAATAAAAAAATAATAGTAAACTAAAATGCCCACCTACCTATTCAAATAAATCATATATTTGAGACTGTCATGTATACATAGGATCTACTTGGGATTAATGTCACACTGAGGCATAAATTTAATAAGCAATGAAATTGAAAAGTGTTTTCCATAACAACCAATCAGATTCAAGGTCTCAGTTTCATTTTACATACTGGAAAATATTATTTTGTATCGGATTGGTTGCTATGGGCACTTTTCATCCCCACATTTCAATCTCCCCACATTCTCCCTGCTTAGTAAATTTAGACCTGAGTGTGTAGAATGTTCACATATGGATCCCTTGCATAAAGCGAATGTACAAAGTGGGAGGGGGGTTGTAATCAGTAAGGATACTGTTCACATTGGCTATAAAGTCTGGATCTTTTCCATTATGATATGGCATATTTTTGTTAGTCATTTTAGCAGTGCATCATTGACTTTTTGGTGAAGATTAATCATACACATATGAATCGCCAACATCCAGAAGAAATTGTCCACAAATGTTTCCAGATTTATTATACCCAGTACTTCTAATTTCCCTTAACTAACAAATACAAGATAAAAATCTGGAAGAAATAAAGTTAACAAAAAGTCATACAGTATGTCTTACCAGGCATAAAAGATATTCCCATTTGGGAATATGTGTTTTAATATATCACATGGAGATTTGACTAGACAATGTATACCACTAGAACTGTAGAACTGAATATCCGCCTAATTCCCTTACTCACAGCCTTGTCTTTCTATATTAAATATCATCATTAGACAGGGTTTTGTAATTTATATATTAATTGGTATTAATTGGTCTGTCGCTGAAATATTTGAACACATTTAAAATGTTCTCATTCTCTAGTATGTGAAATAAAACTGTGAGCTTAAATCTGATTGGTTGCTATGTACAGCATCCCTACTGTTCCAATCCCACAGTTTAGTAAATTTAGGCCCTAGTATCTGTACACAATTTTACTTCCAGCACTAGACTTTACTATTTATACAAGGCAGGATATATTGATGGGTACAAAATTGTTAATAAATTAGAGTACATTCTGACCCATCTAGACACAAGGGAAATTACAAAACTGAGAAAATGGGTTGAGTTAGCAAATGGGTATTCCTCTTATTCAGTTTTCAGTATAGGCATTTCTTATCATATGTTATTATACATTTTGTAATTAGCAATGTATATAAACTAAAGTAGCCAAACACTGGATCTAATTTGAATAAAAAAAAATATTAGTTTTATTTCGATAACTAGGATGGTGAATGGGTTTCCATGTTCTCATATGAAGGGCAGAAGCCTTCTCTTTAAAAAGTTGTGGACTGAACACAAGAGATTTCTTTATCATTGGCAGAACACTTGCAGCTATTTTTAAGTGTACAAGATGTACCGCTTCACTCTCTATTATCATTAGCATCACACTTGGAAACTGTCTGTGTTTTTTTTTGTTCTGCTTTTGTTTTTAGTTTTGTTACATTTCGAGTCATTGCTGCACAATCTCCAATAAATTAGTTAAAAAAACATAACAAAATAAAAAAGTTTATTTATTCCACAAATCACAAAGAATACAGGTTGGGTACATGCCTAGGCACAAGGCATTAATAGAAACAATATAAGAAAAATGTAAAACAATTGCAGTGTAAAATATAAAATAAATCAAATTACTCCCACAATCTGGCAGTATGGAAACAATGGTCTAAACCAGAACATTTTGGAACAAGAATGAATGAGAATATCAAATGTTACAAATACCTGCAAGTTATAGGAATTAACAATATAGTGGTAAGCGGTAGAGAAACTGGCAAGCAACTAAGATTTAACATGTGTAGGGAGAGTGTCAATATAGCCCTCCCAGATATCAAAACATACCTTGACCTTAGTGCACTTGTCCGGTAGCCTATTTATTCATGACAATTAATAGATTGCAGTGAGATTGAAAAGTGGGGATGTTGCCCAACCAATCAGATTCAAGCTCACATTCTCGCAATCTCATCGGAGACAACTGAAACAGTGTTCAAAACATTTTACCTCTAATCAGAACAGACAGAGAACCGGGCATGCCCATGGACAATGATAGAGGTCAGCTTGAGGGTCCTGGCATAAGGCAGTTATGGGAGGGTAATAAGCCCATCAAATATGTGGAGTGGAACAAATTATAAAATATTTTGGTGAATATACTTGTGGGCATTAAACAAAGACCTGGAGAGCATCTCTATGTTTAGAAGACAGACATAACAGATAGTACAGTGTGTGGTATACCGTATAAGGAACCCCCATGGAAACGGAGTCTAAGATTCAGTTACATTCAATTGGCAAGGCAGCCCCGGCATCAATCATCCCCAGTGCAGATGGAATTAGGACAGAGATAAAGTGAAACAGATCCAAACCCTGGACAGATACTAGGACCCCAAAAATCGTAAATTATTCAGATCGTGTCAGTTTTCTAGGTCATCCACTTTTTCAGTTAAGGAAATCTAGCTTCCACTGCCGTGACTTGTAAAGTATGAGAGTCGATTTTAGTCAGAGAGGCATCAAATACGGCCTGTAGGCAGTCAATGTTTGTGGGAGGAAAATGTTACAAATTACCCTTGCCATATCCGCTAAATCTGCAGCAGAGAGAATTATGGGAACATGTATTGTGGTCCAATAATGATTCCACATCAAATATGGGGGAGGAGGGAGCCAGATATACTACCCTGGATTTTCTGTTTGACCATTTTAGGAGGGGTGGATGGCTGGAAGCTTCTAAGATGTCTCGACATATCAACAGATTTGTCCATACCCAACACAATTCATGACAAAGAGCGCTGCGCAAGTCTGAGGGAAAAAGCCAAGATATAAAATGCAGAACTGCAATAAGGGAGTACCTACACCCGTAACGGAAAGCACTACAAATTGTTTAGATTATATCACCCACAACACCGAAATTCACGCCAACGGGCCACCACAGAACAACCCGCAGACAACTCAAAAGCAGAGTATCAGTAACTTGCGAGGATAATCACCTGTACAACAAAAGAGCATTAAGCAATGGATATAATGCTGGGTACACATCAGAAAGATCATCTTTCCAATCAACAGATAAATGACCCTCACAGCAGAAATCTGTTACATGTGAACTCAACAAAATGCATGTTATGTGAGTACACATGTAACAGTCCCATTGTAGCAGGAAGTAGACAAGGGGACGATGACAGTTTCAACTTGTCACAGATAGGAACTTGATCAAACTAGTGGCAGGCATGCAGGAGTCTCTAAACCCCCACACGGCAGGGGCCCCAAGTAAACTTTGTACTCCGATCTCCAGAAGGAGGAGGGGGATGATCCACCACTGTGACCAGAGATCATGGTGCTAGGGAGCGACAAACCTCCAGTGGTGAGCAGAGTACAAGCAGCGATGAGGCATTGAAGAACAAACCACAAGACTCCAAAATCAGGGTTACTCTGTATTGGCCACAGACAACAGGATGACTTATTCCCTCAGCGGCAATACTAAAGATGGCCACTGACACATGGCAAGCAAGCAGGGAATGGCTTTGGCTCAGGCAATATGCACCCACCCTGCTAAGTCTTTTCAGGTGTCCCAAGGCAACTATAAGCTCCCTCATGGCTCAAGCAGCAGAGAGGCGAAGTGACTGGGGAATACCAGAGTCACTATAGAGAGGCAGCAGTCACAGGTATCGACAAGATGGCTAACTTCCAGTTGGTTATTTGACTAGTTACCCCATCACGATTTTACACTCCCCCACAGCAGTGCAGCAGAGCGGAGGAGTGATTTTGGTAAGCAGACAACCAGGACAGTGAGACAATGCCTTATGGCAAGATAGCAGTGCCTGCAATCCCCCAGGAGGAAACCATGCCCGCCACTCAATGTGCTCTTCAATGGTCGGGGATAGCGAAGCAGCTAACGCCCAAAGGCTCGGAGACCCCAAGCCGAAGCAGAGCAACAGTAACAGCAATAGCAAGAACCTGCCAGGAGACGGGCGTGCTATGCAAGGCGGACTCCGGGGTAGTACAGGACCGCTCTGAAACTCCAAAATCCTGTGAGGTGTTTAGGCAGTGCAGGAGTGCCGAGGTGTTAAAGCAGTGCAGGAGTGCCGAGGTGTTTAGGCTGTGCAGGAGGAATCGATCAACCACTGTTACTTCGCTAATTTAAGCCTGTTTGCAGAGCTGAACCCAGGAGCGGTAATAAAATGCAGCCATACACTATACATCCCCCACCAGAAGTCCAATAAATCAATTTTTGAGGTCTATCAGTTAATACTGACTCAAGTTACCCCAATTTAACTAATGTTATACGCAAGCAAACATAAATACATGTTATGCAAAATGGAACACCTGGGAAAAATCTCATTCTAAGACATTACTTTATAAACATTAGTCTTGGAAATTGACTTTTTTTTCCAAACCAAAAACCACAGATAAGTGTTTTAATGTCCTTTGCTTCCTTGCCACAAAGTGATCCATTAGAATGCTGGAAATCCAATTAAAAAATAAACTAGTTAAATCTCATGAGTACCGAATATGTTAACCATAGTAAAAACCCCAAAACAAAAAAACACACACACAGTAGTGTCATCTCTTTATGCCAGACAGGAATTACCACAAAATATTACAAATGAAACTGCCATAGAACAGACCAATAGAATTGTTCATTTTGAAAGTGCATTGTGCATCATTAGACAGAAAATAAATAAATATATAAAAAGTATAATACAACAGTTTCTTATTCCCAATGAATTTACACTCATTAACAAATATAGGTTACCTAACAGTTTTCAAACATCTGCAATACGGTTTTTTCTTTCAGACATAGCATATATAAACAACTGCTGAGAAGAAATGAAAATAAAATGTTTTAACAACCAAGTATTTTTTGAAAGATTGTAGTTGTAGTAAATAGAGACGTCTTATTCTAAAACAGGGCCATTGCTGGCATTCCACTGTTTCTCTTAATGCAAGTTGAAGTGGTTTAGCCTGGCCCGCTGCTAATGGATCTTCTACATTAATTATTGCAATGCTCTCTTTATTGGACACACAAAATATAAAATTACCCTCCCTTCATAATGCATGCAGCAACTATACTACCCCACTATCCAATAATTGTGTTTCTGCGCATGCGCTAGGACTTGGGACTCTTTAGTAATTGTACTTTAAGGTGAGATGATTTCTTTTCTTTTTCTTTTTTTTAACTTCTTATTCTAATAACAGCTATTAGAGGGAGGAAAAGAGGGGTCAATGTGGGGATCAATGCAATAACGCCATCTGAAGATGGTGTTATACTAACACTCGGGTGAAATGATCAACTCCATTCTGAGGGTTAATAAATACCAGACACTTTATTTTGAAGTGATACGGGCAGAAAGTTGCCCTTATCCATTCAGAATGAAGTGATACGGGCTTAGTAAATAGAGCTCAAAGTCTGATTTCCATACTAAAATAACTATCACCAACCAATCTGTACTAATATTAAATAAGTAATTATATTCTGCTACTACAGTAGAACCTTCATGTTAAATTTAGTGTTTTGTTTTTTCATTCCTACTGTATAATCATTCACCTGTTCCATTAGTCACAAATGTTTGATGCTTCATGTACAAAAAATGTTTGATGCTTCATGTACACTTTTCAATTCAGGGGAATTGAAAAGTGGGGATGTTGCCCATAGCAACCAATCAGATTCAAGCTCACATTCTCTAGCATGTTAAATGAAACTGAGAGCTCAAATTTGCAATCTCACCGCATAGTGAATTTAGGCCATGGTTTCTCCACCAGAAATTCTAACTCTACATACTGTGCTGGTATGGCACCTAGACCATGGTTGTCAACTACCCTGAATATCAGGGAGACTCCCTGAAAAGTGGGTGATCTCCCTGACTCCCTGAAGTGCTGGAGAATCTCCCTGATGCTCATTCAGTTGGGAAAAAAACATTGTGTTATAACGATAGAATTTATATATTTTGTCATATTTCTATAAAGATAATGGAGTTAGTGGTTCTCCTATTTACATCTATTCACAATAAATAGTGACAGTGATTATGTACTGACAATTATAAATTTACAATTTATTAGAAATAAATACTGATGCAGCTATTTTTATTGTGAAATAGTTCTCATGGCAGAGCTAGACACACCCATGGGTGGAGCTATCCACAGGACACACCCCTTTGGTGGCACAAGTTACAACCCTTTTGTGAATATCTTCACAATCTCCCTGAAATCCATTTGCAAAAGTAGGCAACCCTGACCTATACATAAATTTACTAAGCAGGGAGATTGCAGTGAGATTGAAGATTGGAGAAGTTGCCCATAGCAACCAATCAGATTCAAGCTTTCAGTTATATTACATACTGGAGAATGTGAGCTTGAATCTGATTGGTTGCTATGGGCAACATCTCCACTTTTCAATCTCCTGCAATCTCCCTGCTTAGTAAATCAAGGTCCTAGTGTATGCATACAATGTAGGTGAACTTTAGTGACCATATACCTTTCTTGAATGGCAAGTAGTAAACTGTTCATAGCACACAAGAAACATTAGTCATAATGTGGGAACATTATAGATTTGCTGTTTTTGCAGTTATTTATCATTTCTATGAAAAATAATCATGCTTTATGAAATAACCCTCTGTGACTGTCATCAGAAGACTTACATGGAACTAATGGCATCTGAAATGTCAGGCAGAAATTAGTAGGTGTTGAAGTTCCTGCCTGTGGAGGGTTAAAGCCAATAGAGGTAAAATATGGTGACTAGATGATCTCTAACCGTTAAGAAGATGATGTGGAATTGATCTTTTAATCTAAGTGCATTACAAGAGGAGATTTTTATTTTGCATTATTATTAACCCAATGCTTTTTTTTTTAGATAAATACAGACATTCCACTGCTTGTTTCTCTTACTAGAGTTATGATCATTTGTTACTTAAATAAGAGATTATAAGAAATTAATTTCTCAACAAGAGTAATATCATAATCTTAAATGACACAATGATTATGGAAAATATATTAATGTATAATACATTTACCAAGGTTTTGAAGAACTCTCTGAATATTGTTCTTTTCCAATTAAATTCTCTGATCATTTAGATAAAGAAACACAAGTTCGATGCGGAAACCACAAGCATATCTTGGCAGTAATAAAAAAAGCTGTCTTCTAACTTGTGAATAATGTACGAGTTAATATTTTATCAGATATATTTTATTTCTTTTTGTAAGCAACTGACTAAAGAAAATGTACTCTAATATCTGCTTAATACTTCTAGCAAGATAAATGTTAAAATATTGTTGGCACAGAATGTGACATGTTCCCCAACAAGAGTTGATTGGGATCATAACGCGGCTCCAAGAAACACAATATAAAATGAAACTGGACTAAATATTATTATACCTGATATTCTTTGTCACAAAAAAATAAAAAGATAATATTTATATTGACCTCTATACAATGCAGATATATCATTTGATCAGGGCCGCCGTCACGAACGGCCGGGCCCGGGACCCCGGGCGGCCGGGCCCCCCACAAAATGACAGGACGCTGTGACGTCATGACATCACGGCGTCACTGCGGAGGCCGCCGAGCCTTTTTAAAGGCACATAGACGCCAAATATGGCGTCTATTTGATGTTATGCTGGCTGCCGGCAGTGGCCGGCGCCCAGTACAGGGCGCCGGGACACTGCTGGGGGTTTGAGGGACGGCCGGGCCCGGGCCCGGCTGTCCCCCCCCCGATGTCCCCCCCCTGCATTTGATCATCAATCAATAAAAAATCTTAGGAACCACCTCATAGACAGAGTATTCTTAAGACCACTCATTAATACAGAAAGCTTCCTAGTGACTGCCACCCAATAATTACTGTGATAAATAGCACTAATGAGGATAAATCATAAAACCAACCAATAAAACCAACCCATAGCAACCAATCAGATTCGAGCTCGCATTCTCAAGTATGTAAAATGAAACTGAGAGCTTGAATCTCCTTGGTTGCAATGGGTAACATGCCCACTTTTCAATTCCCACTACTACATGTTTTGGTAGTGATTACATTAAGACTATTGGTTACTAGACAGAAAAATTTTCTGATACTTCATACATCAACACAAGGCTAACAAAACACTAATAGATGTTGTAGAGAGTTCAACCAGCTTCCATTAAGGGACGCCTGAAGACATTTTCCTCCTGAAGGGGCCAGTGTCCCAAGGCCCAGGAACACCATTTCTTCACTACACTGAACAAGAACCATCAAGGAGCATCTAGATAGATGTAACTGGTGTGTCTGCCTTGAATCCTAGAGGTCTAGGCTTTACCTTTATCACCATAAGCCACTTAAACACCTTGTCTATATCCATCTAGCAATAATTTATTTGGCCAAAATAAAGTACTTTTAAAAAATATGTTTCTTCTATGTATTTAAGCCATTTGCCATATGATCCAACAATTGTATGCAAAAGATGCTGCAGTGCTCCAGTCGATTACCATACTGATCTTGTGTACAGCCAAAAGGGACAAGAAGACACACGTATGCCCAAATGGAATGTAAATGTAAGATACAATATATACCCTGTCCATGCAGTCAAATTGTGTACAATTAAGAACTTTATCGAACCTTGTGTATGGGGCTTAACTCAATATTTCCCTGCATTTTCCGTATTAAATATTTTAAGCTCCCTTAAGTACTGTTTGTATGTATATTGTTGTGTGATACTACAAAACAGCAGTTCATCTGAACTAGCTTCTTTTTGTAAATGAGCCTTATATTCATCTAAAATAAAGCTGACAGCAATATATCAGCTGTAAATTGACTTTTACTTATAATGTAATGTATATTTCTTTTCCTATTATGATATCCATCATGCCTACAAAAGGTCAAATCACCTGCCCTGTTTATTCATTTTCCAGGAACAGTTTGAATTACTGAGATAATGCAAGGCGATATCAATTATTCTCTTCTATTGGAAGTCATCTTCTTTATTACTGGGGTCCTTGAAAATGTTGACCTACATTTCTTGTATGTGAATTAAAAGTATAATCTGAGTTGCTATAGAGTTGCACATATTTTCTTCTTTGGATTTATTGTTTTCATAACACCATATATTGTTTCCATTACCTATATTAAGAACTAACTCAATTTCTCCAAATATCTGGGAGAATCCAAAATGTTTGTGGATTTAATCTGCAAGGTGATTAGATGACTTAAATTTCAGTGAGTATTGTTATCCTTGCCCAAAATTGCATTAGAGCACCACTGGCCCATGAATAGATTATTTGCATCCACTTCCAGGATTTTCCATGATGTATTGCTCTCTTCATGTAATATGTGAGTATATCCAGTGCTTCCATTTACATGAGAAGCTGGTAACCTAAATTTATAGACTTAGCACTCTAATGATGTAGATATGTGTTATAGAGCTCCTGCACAACTTGGGTCTGCAAAGCCCCAAAACCAAACGACAAGCCCTGTATCAATTTCTATTACCAAAGGTTTGTGGATTAGCCACTTTGGTAATGATCTCTGGAAAAGATGTCATGCTACATGGTAGGCCTTGGTGAACACCTGTCCTACAGCCCCCTAGTGGGTTAATCCAGGTCTCCTCTTCCAATACTCACCTAATATCTAAAGTCATCAAAATCACGTCTTGCCAACTGGAACCCATTGGTACAACATACCAACACTGAGTATAGACATTGCTTATTAATAAAGACATCAGCATCATAAGGTCAGCTGTGCTGTGCCAAATTTCGAGAAGCTTTTGTTACAGGTTTAACTTTACTGGACGACCTTGGCTGAGACCACCATGTAAACAGAAAACACCCTTTCATCTATTCAGTAGGGGTAAATGGACTCCAACATGGTTACACAATCACTTACTGTGACCCACAGATAAGAATTCCTATATACAATTTTCAACAGGGAATTTTTACCAGTTTCATCTGGCGTGAAGGGAGATTGTGGTTATTGTGTATAAAGATATTTCCAGAAATAAAATATTTTTTAGTGCTCAAACCTTATATGTATTTTATATTTTGTTTAAAGGGTTTTACCAGTGTCATTGATAGTGTTAGTTCTAGTCATTAAATACAATTCCTTTATTCCTTTTGTGTTCAACATAATCCCATCATGTCTTCCTGTCAGACTAATTGGGGTTTGATAATCCCCTCACAATACAGCTCTTTGGGGGTATGGTATATAGTATATGGTTAGATAAAATTGGGTTAAACCTCTACCTTTACTGGATGCTATAGGGATCAATCATGACTCTTGTCCTTTCCACAGATTTTTATTGTGCTGTGGGTTCCAAGCATAAATACAAAACTACAATATATAGTATATCATTACTAATATGAAACAAATGAGGAAGGCATGTATAAAGGCAAATTACCAATAGAAATGTCAGTGTTTATGACTGCAGGCAGCAATTAAAGTTGTGGTAAATATAGTTTAAAGAGGCAAATAATATGAATATTGCAATAACTTGGACAAGTAAGTAATATAATGAATACATATTGCAAATATATTTAAACTCAACTCATAGGCCATATAAAATATAACAGTAATGGATTTAAAAATATCTGCATGGTATGCAAAGTGGTACCTGACCTGATTCTTTACTGGGTACCTTGTACATACAAGGTTGAGAAATTTATTATAGCAACTCTATACAACCACTAATATTTAAAAAAAAAAAAAAAAAGAATTTTTTTAACCATATTGTTACATTTTATGTACATAGAGGGGTGGTATATTAGTTGATTCAAGTCTTTACCTTTGCATATATAAGCAAAGTGTCAGCATGGCACAGGTTATAATCATTAGAATATTAATATGAAAAAAATGTAATCAGTCTTATGCAAACCGAACCAATAGGTGACAATACTAGAAGGTGCACTTCTATGGTTCTATGGTACCTCTCCACACACACACACACACACAGGGAATACATCCTTCAGGAGGGACACTATATATAAAGAACTCGCCAGCTACTGCTGTATGCTGATACGATGGGTAAGCTCACTGTACATTTGCTACATTGGAGGATGCGTTGAAAGATGCACAAATTGTGTAAAACATTATTATTACAATGACTTGTCTCTTTATAACAAGATGAGGCTCATCAATACTTATATCCACTTCTATGCCACCAATTCCCAAACCGTTCATTGCATTTAATCCATAGCTTCACTCTATGCCAGCAGTAATCAGGGGGCTGCCTGGAAACTTTTTGTCTGGGGGAGCAAATACAAGCAAATATATGCCACACAGGTTAATTATGTTATTTATAAAGTTACTCTGATTGGTGGATAGCTCTATCCATCCACCAGTCAGGCTGTTGCCAGCCATTCACTGATGCACTGGTTGCAGGAAATGCCATAGGCCAAAAAAGAAAAGGGACAATGTCTTGGGGGACAAGTTCCTCTGGCCCTGGCAGTCATAGAGGCTAGGTGTGAGCCTAAATATTGGATTTGAATATTGGGTCATTACGTTTATGAATTTCACATAAATATAATGAAACATATTCACTGTAATAAATAAATATTTTACCCTTTCACAGAAAATTACGTTACATTCTCTAAGTATCTCCAAGCTCAGAGCTTTGAGAGAAGTCTATTAAGACTATTGCAGTTATAACTAATTCAAATATTGGTAAAATGCCATCAGAATACTAAGGCTGAAAACAAAAATCAAGAAAACTCTTTAAATGTTTAAAACATAAATATTAAATGACAGAAGTAAAGCTCCAGCTATTTCAAGGTGAAATGTTCAATTACCTGTTTTGCATTAAAGAAGAAAAGCAAAGCAATTTAACAAGTCATTTTCCTCAGGATACACCATTTATTTTCAGATCCTGGAAGAAGAAATTCATTTGTATATTCTTTTAAAGTCATTACACAAAAATGAGTTAAATTCCCTTGGGCTGGGATATACAATTAGCATACACTGGATGACCAGCCATAATGGGTGTTGTACTGCCTTAAGTTAAGGAATAAACAAAAAAGGACACACTATGATAAAAGTCAACTGTAGGATTCATTTCAGAGGCTTTGCTCATTCTCTAAAGGATTAGGGTTTTTTTTTAAGTCACTACCCTGGACATTTACGGAACATACTGGGGGCTATCCAGAACTGCAAGTAATACCAAATAAAAGCAACAAATGTGAATAGCCATAATGATCATCAGGGGAAGACTGCAGGATGTGTAAACAGAATGAGATAAGATGGGAAGTTTGTGGCTCAACTCCTAAGCTGGCCATACACTATAAGATAAATTGTTACAATCTTTTTTCACGAGTGGGCAACTCCATGTTGAATTAGGGGGGTCCAGATGCAAGGTAGGATCCCGGCTCTCTGTCTGCAGAAGTTGGGCATCGGACAGGATTCTGTATCACCCCCCCTAAATGAGGTTCCTAATGAAGAAAAGCAGAGATATTGCTCACAGTAACCAATCATTTTCTAGAATATGTTTGGTAAATCTAAGTAATAATCGTATTAGCTGCCATGGGCAAAAGCTCCAGTTTTTATCTTAAGATGCTCCATTAAATATATGTAATACATCAAAGAACAGCTGATTTGTTGTGGTTTAGAGCATAATAGAATTAGTGCTTAATGTCGTCTCCATATAAAACATAACTCAATATAGTTTTACATAGGTTGCAGAAATATATTAAAGATAGATACACAATTTTTAAGTTACTTGTGGTATTATAACAGTGTTACATGTTGTGACAGTACAGCTCACGGTTAACAATGTGGGGGTATAAGCTACATGACTGGGGTTCACATCACATTGTGAATCAGACCTGCTTACATAGTCATGTAGGATATAAGAGGCTGCATAATAGAAGAATGTGTACTTGTAGTTTGTGGCTAGACAGTTTATAGACCTGAGAGAATCACATCACTAGTAAGAAGATAAATGTAATTACCTTATATGTCCATCAAATTACATGACAGACAGACGCCAACTCTAAAACCATTGAACTCTATGCTTCAAGGCTGGCAGTTCAGGGCAGCTCCTTGTTATGGATCCTTAGTAGATATACTTCAGCCCCTGAATGAGATGATTTTTACTTTTGTCTTAGAAGGGGTCACCAGTCTCTGGTTTCACTGGACAGCCATAAAACTTTTTTTAATGTGTATTTTTTGTTTTTAGAGTGACGGTAAAAATGACAGTATTTATGTTTGCCGCTTTTTTCAGTACATTGAATCTATTCATCATATTAATGGTGATTCCATTATGCAACGTTGTAGTTAACATTCACATGCCAGCAAGAATGACTGTGGCAGTGGCCCATTAAGTAAATCACGGAACTAATCACTGATTTTGATAGTTAGAAGGAAGACATATAATGAAAAAAGATATATGCAGTGTATAATTTATGTACTTTTGCACATATTTAATCATATACAACACTTCCTTGCCTAAGATGTAGAAGACTAAAAGGTTTACCCTAAGTGTGAAGCCTGTGTTAAACACTAGTCTTTTTTTAGGTTTAAAAATTCGTATATGTGCGAAAGCACAAAGGATTCCTTCTACATAGCAAAATGTTCACATAACTGTTGTTAGCACTACTGCTTCTCCGCACAAAGAATACTGGTTCAAATGTGTCCATTGTCCATCTGTGCAGAGTTCTATGTTCTACATGTGTATATGTGATAACCTGGTATTGCATGGGTTAAATATCTCCATTTTAAATTTGAAGTATGGCCTGACTTGCTATTACCAAATATGGTCATGTTGCAGATGCTGTATTGTATATTATATATTGTATATTGTATAGTCTGAGGAGAAGTCTATAAGACATGTGTTGAGTGGGAAAGTTGAGAGCGGGTAATATCTTGACTGAGAACGAATGGCGCTAGTGGTTGTCATCGGGAATAAGTTATGTCCCTGGCGTTTTCAGAGTGCTGAGACTCTGCGGACAGAGGTGTGGTCCAGAAGTGGGGAGGTGCCGGATGCACCAGACACTGTGACCCGAGTGGTGCGAAGTGTAAGTCCGTATAGTTACTTCAGCCCATGTAGGATCAGAGCAGTGAGCAAGACAACTCTCGGAGAGTGCACTGGGGGTACATTTTATGTAAATAGAGGGGTGGTATATTAGTTGATGCAAGTCTTTACCTGCAAGTTACTCTCATTGGTGGATAGCTCTATCCATCCACCAGTCAGGCTGCTGCTAGCCATTCACTGATGCACTGGTTGCAGGAAGTGCCATAGGCCAATTGTTCCCATTGAAAACAGCCCAAAAGATTGTGGGACTCATCCATCAATGGAGAACCCCCTGAGTCTGACCCAGGGGCAAAGGCAGTGGCTGCTCTGATTCAAAAGATATGATGCCCGATGAGACCGTTCATCCCATCGAGACATCTGGTCCTGAGACAAATATCATTACCGTACAAGATTCCTTATCTCCATCCAAGTTACATCCATTGGCGTGGCCAGGGTAGTGTGCTTTATGGACTAAGAAGGAAAAGACTTCATAGGCCATAATCAGTTGCCAGAAAATTTGGATTGCTTTATTAATATGTTTGTTCAGAGCCCAAGTTGCCATTAAAACTAATTAATGTTTGTGCACAGAAATTACAGTTCGGAAATGTTATAATTGGAAATGAAAATAACATAATATGTTTATATTTTGTACTATTTCGGTCAGGACTGGGAATATATATATATAACAAAAGTATTTTATGGTGGGACGGGTATCGGTGGGGTTTGCTCTACCATCATGACAGCCCAACCTATTTCCATGAGTTGATATCCTTATAACTCAAGGTCCACCTTGGGGTGGGATATATGTGTACATTTCTTCCTAAACTCCCATGATAAGGTCATATGGTTCCTGTGAAAAATGATAGCATTACCCATGAAATTATTCTTTAAGGCATTGTATTATAAGTTGTCTCTAGAAATAACTGTTCATAGCTTGTTGATGGTTAGATGAGTTAATTAGAAGCATATTGACAAGACTGAATATATAAATATAGTTGTGTGCTGTAGTTTTACAGTCTGTCTGTGGTGAAATACAGGACATATTTGATCAAGATGTAAAAGAAGAGGCTTAACATAAGGGTATGAATATGTGTTAACAACACTTACAGCTCAACCTCACACTTGCCTATGTGTGAACATAAAAAAAAACTTAAGGATTCCTTCTAAGTTTAAACAAAGCTCAATAAATCATTCAAGAAAGTTCACAAAGTGGAAATTTGCATAATATGTAGTGCTCATTATTTTGAAATTTTCTAACTTACTGTAATACATTACGCCTAATTGTGCCTAATATATTGCAGCCAAGGCACATGTCACAGAATTGTGCACTGCAATGGGAAACCATAGTAGAAAATACAGGATAAATTATGTCAAAGGTTTTGGCACTGAATCATAACCCCCCTCCCCCAAAATAATTAGTCATAAAACACTGGCATAAGCAGGCAAAACTGTTAATATAGGAAAATATAATAGAATCCTGCACATAACATATTGTATGTGGGATAATAAAATTATCTATGACTAGCCACTAACTAAAAAAAACTCCAATACAAATGCTTGAGAAAATATTGTGTCCCAGAATTTGAGATCTCATTTAGTGTTAGTCATCTCCATTAAACACCAAATAGTTATCTTAAATACCCATCCATAAAATACCAAATACTTATATTAAATAAACACATCCATTAAATAATAAATAGTTATCTTAAATACCCATCAATTA
>JABWIB010000022.1:111564-135662 GCA_016617825.1 Platyplectrum ornatum | reverse complement strand
CTAATAATTGCTGAAGTATATCTAGACTACTGAGATCTGAAAAACATAAATGTTCTGTAAAGATGATTTGCTATATGTAATTTTGCTGCCGATGTTTCCTACTTACACTTATGTTCTGGCGACCAGTCCCGGTTATTATCTGGATGCTGGGCAGAGATGCACAGAGTTTGCGCAGCATAACTAAGTTTAATGAGCGCAGCTGGAACTCAATAACAACATTAGGAAGAGGTTCTCTAGATCCGGTGAGAACCTGTTGAATACCACCATTGGGTATAAGGGAACTGGGAGGCAAGTTCAATGTTAGGGTAACATGTCCAAAGATGAACAAGACAGACAAAGGGCAGCTTCCAGCTACCATTACAAGTTCCAGGTACAAGCTATGATAACATGACAAGCAAAGAGTTGGGCTTCTACGAAACAGATAAATACAAGGCTAGGCTTAGTAAAGGCCAGGTTTAGAATACACTAAAGGTTTCCATGAGAAAGGACAGGAACAAAAGTAGAACAGCTACTACAAAAAACCCGGTAATGTCAGTCTCAGGGGCCGATTCAATTCTCGTTTTAAGACGCGAAAAAGTGGCCGTGCGCTTTTTCGTGTCTGTTACGATAGCCAAAACCAGCTACCTTTTATTCTCATTGATACATTGATACGGCGCGATAAATCCTCCTTACGCTGTTTGTGTAAGGGGGATTTATCGCGCCTATCAACAATTGAATCTGTCCCCAAGTCAGTCTAAGTTTAAACACTTGTACTTTTTTCACCTTTCTTACTAGTTTTTAATAAATTCAGTCTGTGCTATCAATATTATTTATGAAAGGAATTGTTCTCAAAATATTGGTTTATTCTATACACATTATGTTTTGGAGTGAACTACATGTATTAATGTATTCAAGCTCTATCTTGGGAAANAATGTTTTTCTAAATTACTAATCTATAACTCTCGGTTGCACCACCTGCATGTTTGCACTTTTGGATATTTATCCTATATAAGCTCAGATTGTCACAGGTAAAGACCTTAACTGCAGGGGGAGAACCCAGCTCTTGTGGTGTTATTAGCATATCACACCTTCTCAATGTCTTGCATCCCTGATATATGCCCTGTAAAATGAAAGTGTTCCATTACAGAAGCCTGGATCTGTTGAACACAGATCTTTAAGGGAATATTGTAGATTATGTCTGGATGATTATTATTATTATTATTATTATTATTATTATTATATAAACTAGGAAATATTGTACATCTGTGTTTTAGTCCTGTAAAATATCTAACCCAGTCATTCATATGCAATTTACTCAATACATAAAATACATCATATGTACCTTTTTATAGGTAATTTTAAACATAAATCTGTCATTTTATTTTTATATATTTTATAATTTTTAAAATAAATTAAAGGAAAAATCTGTTTACATACAGCTTAGAATATACAGGACAATGTATTAGCCATAACACCTAGTTACAAAGTTGTAGTGGTTAATTTAGCAGAGAAACTTTTTATATTGGGTTCAAGATATTTTGCTGTATCAGATAATCCCTTACAAACAAATTACATAACGAGAGGACTAATAATGCATTCCCCTAGTACGCACTGATGCTAAAGCATACTTAGGCTTTGTCTATTCACAGGGAACTTTTTAAAACAGTTTTTAAGTGTTCTCTCTCGCTATCGTTTATGCAATATGGAAGTTAGAAATCTCTCTAGAATTCCCATGAGGCTGTGCAACATAATGGAACTTAACAATGTGGCTGCCAGTAACTCTGCATGAAACCCATGTGATTTGGTCAAATGCCCTTAATCTAAATGTAGTCTTTAGCTTTCCCTAGCAATCATGCTGAGGTACTGTAGCTATGTTAGGGAAAGATTCAACAGCATAGGCCAGAGATGTCTAAGTGACTTTGCAGGATGGTAAACTTGGTTCAAACATACCTCTAAAGTAATAGTGAAGGGTAAGTAAGGTAACCAGTTTAATACCCATACACCTCAAGCAAGAAACTGACTTGGTGTAAGGCATACCTCCCAACTTTTATTGGTGACATAGGGGCGCACAAGTCAACCCCAACTCTGCCCCCAATCCCGCCCAACTCTCTCCCCGGTCCCGCCTGATCCCCACCCTTTTTTCGGCCATGATCACAGCAAATGTAATAAAGTAAACAGTTTTCTTTCCCTTAGCGGGACATAAAGGGAAGTGGATGGGACAGCGGGACAGTCTCCCAAAAGCTGAAAGCGGGACAGTTGGGAGGTATGGTGTAAGGGGTCTAATATAGTTCTCCGCGTACTAAAAGAATAGCTAATAAATACACTGTGTAAAATTGTTAATAATTAACTGTAAGTATTGTATTATGTATTTGGGAAATTAAACCATGCCTTATCCTTAATAACACTATGGATCATAGCTCTGATAGACAGGGACTACAGGCAGTCTTCAAGTGCTGTTCCCATAGTGATGGCTCTTTTAGAAACAAGAGGTTGGCAACTATGCATAAAAGGTCATAAAAAAAATTCTCAAATGGTTCCCATAATCATACAGACCTGCTGTTTCCTTTGTGACTGCTTTGATCTAGTGACCTATAAAGTATTTGTAATTAGGCAAGATACAGAATCTCTTGTTTGCACAATACTTGTCCTGTGCTCATTAGAAAAATATTACAAGGCATTTTTTTTAATAGTACTGTTGGAGCCGATCCAATGCTGGATACTGGTCTTGGTTAAACTCTTAAACACACGCTTCATTTTCACATTTGGTGTGAAAAGATGCATGGTGTGCCATTACGTAGCACCTGGAAAATAATTAAAAATGAAGGGGCACCAGTAAATTGCTGTACCTGGGCCCATAGTTTCTCTTGACGCCCCTACCTGGTAGATCCCTTCTGTGGCCTTTTCTCACACAGAAATTAGGATCACGTGTTGACATGGTACTGGACCTCCTCTGCTGCAGCATATGACAGCTCTGCTCACACCAGCTATTAAGCCTGGATATGGTTCAATGGCAATAATATAGATAGTAATCTGAATACACAGTGTTAGGTCATGAACTTATTTCATAAGGGAGGAATGCACTATTCAGTTGATAATGATGTCATCCTTTCTACCACACATGAGCTTAGATAGACTGGTAAATGTAAAATTATTATGAGCCTAACATTAATACTTAACTCTCTGCCTCAATGCTTACCCAAGTGAATAATGACCACCTGCAATGTAGCACTTTGCATTGTTTATAAATATAACTTTGAATGGAAAAATTAGTTGGACAGTAATATGCATTCTTGCAGAAACTTTGCAAATTACATGGTAATTAGCAAAAGCTTTAATGCCATTTTAAGCTGATCCGCTTTAGCAATAAGTAAATTGACATATTTATATAGCTGAAGACCTATTACTGGAACAAATGTGTCAGCAAACATAACAGGACATTGCTTATACTTTATGTTAAGGGTGGAAAAGAATGTAACACAAAAGCTAGACAATAGTCGTTTGCAGCTTACTAATTAACTATTATATTTCAGAATACTTCTCCCTTCATGGAAAACATTTGTAAGTAAGCACTACTAGCTGTATGTATTTCAAATTCATTATGCTACCATACATTATGCAGCCAGATCTCCTTTTCTAGTGCTCCTTGAAGATCCCACCCCGTGGCACCAGGTCCCTCAAAGATAAAATACAAGGAAAAGGTTGGGGTAAGGCTTCAAAAAGGGAATGGAGCATAGAAGGGGAATGTTGAGGTTAGGCAACATGGAGGGGATGAAGCATAAATGGGGAATGATAGGTATAGGCAGTGGGGAGGGGGAGAAGCCTATATGGGGAATGATAGGTATAGGCAGTGGGGAGGGGGTGAAGCATATATGGGGAATGATAGGTGTAGGCAGTGGGGAGGGGGTGAAGTATAGATGGGGAACGATAGGTGTAGGCAGTGGGGAGGGGGTGAAGTATATATGGGTAATGATAGGTGTAGGCATCTAAACACACCCAATACTATCATTTATCTTCAGCAATAACAACAGCTAGTCAGTGATAGTCAATATTACTCTGCTGTTTGCTATGAAGAGTGTTTAGTTTTGTTTGACCCTACAATTATAGGACTTGGATGTACTGGGATACCAAGGCAAGTGCTTCTATTGTATGAAAAGGTTCTGATACTTAATATTATAACTTGATACAATGCACCATTGTAGTCCGGACTTATTGCAGAGTGTATTATGCAGCAGTGGTAAAGAGCTTAAAGTTGAAGATATGGAAAGGACAGATTAAGGGATTTATATGGGAGAACATAAAAGTTACCATGTGTGAAAATTGCTCCCCCCACATGAAAATTGTAAGAACTTGTTAGTGCATCTATTGGCTATATCTATATGTCTATATCTATATGTCTATATCGCTCACTGGGAAGTCTTGAGCCAGCATGAATATAGCAATGGATGCCCTTGTCATGCATTTCAACCTTCCAGCATAGTAGGAAGTGATGCCTGGTTTAGTCCATTACCATCTATCTTTAATAGGTTTCCTGTACAGGAGTTACAGTGTGCCTTCTAAAAGGTGCATCTGGAAAAGCTCTCAAATTAAATTATGTTGTATTCTAAGGTGTGTAGTACTCTTGAGTAGTACAAGTTATGAACCCTTATTCCACCCCTTCAAACATAAAGAGATATTTGTGGTAGAAGGAACATATGACATAATGCTTGAATATTATTTTAAATATTTAGTAATATATCAGTATAAAATATACCCTTAAGTGGTGCTAAAAGTAAATGTATTTACATTTCCCTTCTTCTACCTGCAAGATAATATCTGCTACAATGGTTTAAAAGCCCCATAACTTAATATATGCTACACGGCTGTTACTATTATGTCAGTACAGTTTCTGATTGCGCTAAGTAATAGGCAAGGTAGCGCTCTGGTATTTTGGTGGGTGATATATGTAAGGAGCTGCCTCCACTAGGTGTCTCAGAGCACCTATTTCTAGAAATTTTTGGTATTGGGTGAAGACTGTTTGGAGGCGCTGCACAGTGTAAATGAGTTATGCTGGGTGGGTGTAGGGAAAGAAGGGTGAACACACCAAACAGGACTGAAGAGGGGGGGGACAGACTACAATGGATAAACAGGACTAAAATGAAAAGGATCTTCCAACTTAAAACACTTTAACCGTTGGGAATGAATATAGATACAGACATTCAACCTATCCTATAATTACCCCCACTGCAGCTCATTATGCCAATCAAGTAACCACACCCCCTACAACCAATCTACTATTAACCTATTTATAACACCTACTCCACTTTACCCCAACATCCAACCTTGTGAAACATCAAACCCACAAACCATCACAAGCAATATTGAATCAACAATTTATCAGACCGACCAGGGAATTTTATTTCATTTTATTTATTCCACAACGTGTATCAATCCACTCCATATCATAAACCACAGGCAGGTTATTACACAATGCAATCCCCAATCCCCAGGCAGGTTATTACACAAGGCAATCCCCATTCATGTATCAATCCACTCCATATCATAAACCACAGGCAGGTTATTACACAAGGAAATCCCCATTCACTTCAATAATGCCGAGCCCCCAATCACACAGTCTAATGACAACCACCAACCACCAATCAACTCCAACTTCCGAATTCTAACCCCACCCACTAACTCCATTTAAACCCAGTTTGCACACACGGACAGAAACCCTGAAGAAGTCATTGCCTTATGACGAAACGCGTTGGTACATCACAAATCAGAGAGTGAATTTGCACAAATCTGTATTTTGCACCTTTATTTACCGATAAATTGCTCAAAGAACCTTACGGAGTCAGTGACAGTCACTACATACTACCACGGTACGCAAGACAAACAAGCCGAGGAGAGGAGGTGATCGCACAAGCAGAGGAACGGGGTGACGTGAACCCTCGCGATAACAGCAGAAGTACAAGGTGACGCAAACTCTTGCGAGAATACCAGACGGACAGGCGCGGGCAATAGCGCGAACGGAGCTGAACGGGAGAAAGACATACGGCTAACCCAACCGGGGGACCAGAAGGCAGCAGAGCGAGTGGAGCAAAAACGACCCCGAGAGAGGATTGAGAGGGACACTGAAGGATGCCGAATGGACAGAGCACAGAAGTGACCCGAACCATAACGAAGTAGACGCAGCCCATCCTCGCAGCCCCACAGCCCCAGCAGAGACCCACGTAGGAGCCAGTTAACAAGTGGTCGTGAGTAAGTACATCTAACACTAGCATTTTCCATCAACAAACGTACTTCACCATTGCCCTCCCCCCTGTGTTATTTTTTGTCTCCTCCACATCTCCACACACAACCGCCCCCTGAGTGACAATAGAAGAACCTACTACTGATGACAATGCACCATTGACCAAGAACAAGCACACTAACAAGAGATAAGCGAGTGACTTACTTCACTATTGCATATTTTCTGTTCTTTACCCGCATCAACCACGAGTGAACCCACCCAGAGGAGACCAGAACAAGATGTACCACATCCTGTGCCGGACACCTTTGATAAGGAACTGTCATTTCTAGGACACAAACTGACCACGTATGGAAACATAAAACTTGTACCTACACCTTCCAGCTCTTGAGATTATTAAACTTATTAAATTTGTATACTCACACACCCCCTATTCCCCAAAAGGGCTATAATCACTTCACGCTTCTTTCCCTACACCCACCCAGCATAACTCATTTACACAGTTTCTGGTGGCCCTTAATTTCTTGACCTTTCTCTATCTGACATTGCTGTAAGGTTGACACACCACCCACTATCACCTTTTGTACAAGCTCTACACGTGTTGCCTCCTGCTCCACTATGGTAAACCAGCAAGTATGTGGTGAGTCCTGATCCTGTCCAACACACTAATGTTGTAGGCATTGTGTATTAATTAAACCATATGCATTTCAGACCATCCTGTGACTCAAGTAATTAGGCCTCACCCTGATCTAATAAATTAATTGGGAAATTATTAGATTGGGACCTGGATTTCCAAACACATTTTCCACGCATACAGATTCATGATTGATGGGTAAGGGGACATTTCAAATGTACAATATGGGCCTGTTCCAGACTTCCAAGATTATTGTTGTTGGAATGCTATTTACCATCCATTACTACAGTATAAGGTGGCGATACTACAATACATCTTTATTCAATACATTTTCTTCTCTGCTACAACCAAATGTTACATACATACTACAAACATATGGCATGTAGGAGTTCATTGTGTAATTTGCAAAATGATTGGACATTGTTAATTTCATTTACATTTCTATGGGAAAAATGAAAATCCCCTAGGGCTGGTTCCCAAAAGAGGTCCCCTTGTTGAGTGCATAATCTTAAAGGAACTGATAGTGGACTAAAAACAGAGTCACTTGCAATGTAATGCTAAGTCCTCTGAAATGTAATGAATAACCATTAATCAATTGAAGCAAGTTGGCAGAACCACTCCATGCCATAGTCAGCTAAGGGGCAAATCGAATCATTATAATATCATTTTAATTACTTTAATGAAACTTTAACTAGCCTTTATATCCCTTGAAGTCATCTATAATTTTGAATGACATCAAATCATCCATCAAATTAAAGGTGCTTGACACCCACCTCCCCATAGCATAACATTTACAGTTTGCTGTCCCATTGTTTACACGCCAATTCATCATCACTCAAAATGAAAATTAAATCCAAGACGTCAATTAGAATATAAGCAGACAGTTAGTGGCTTGTAGATAATCATTTACAACTTCAATAAGAAAATGAATCCTCTTGTCACTTAAATATAAAACCTATTATGACATCCACTGCACCCACCCAGTGTGCTAGTTATTGGTCCTTTCCTAAAGCCCAACTTCCAAAGTGATAAGAATAAATGTTAAATTGAACCATTAACACATTACTGACATAAACATAGCTACACACATGGGTTGCTCATATTGTCCTTTACAAACCCATTTGAAAAATAAAGTGACCCTATGCATAGGGTTTAAAAACTGGTGCCTGTATCCAGACCTCCACTGCTGTGGACAGAGCTCCAACCCTGGAACTGAATGAGAAAGTCACTTACACCTCTCGGATCTTATCCGATCCGTTCTCTCAGATCAGCTTTTTGAGCAGTAACCGTATATACATTCCTCTGAGTCCTTATTTTAAGTATCTGTGTTACAATATGTACTGTCCTTGGGTAGCACACAGTTAAATTATTTCCACCATATCAGTCACTTAATTGTTGGCACCAGACTGGTGTTGTGCAGAGTGAATTGAAGCCACTCATTTCTACATGAAAAAAAATTCATTTGTTCTAGTTTAACACTTGTTAAAACCATAAATATAAATTGACAATTTTTCCTAAAACCTATTAAATACATTTTCTAATACATGTAAATTATTCAAAACAAAAAGCTGAGAAGCATATTTTCATGAAGATTCCTGTGCAATTATCTTAAGAGACAGAGGGATATATAATTCATGACAGACAGGATTAACAAACTTTCTGCTTATTTTCTATTCCAGAGCACAGGGTTAAAATGTAGCACAACCATGTCGTGGTAATGATAATATACTTTACTATGTAAATCTCAGCTCTGCTAATACAAATTACCCATTTGCTTTACAGCGTGTAATCACCTAATGTATGTTTAGATATCTAATATTTCTTTGCCAATGTTTTAATTATGATTTAGTGGTAGATTCTATTTATTTAGTACAAGTTAGAAAATGATTACAGAGATACATAGATACATATATGTATGTACTAGAAGTTTGTCGTTGCCACTGTCATCAATCAGTTTAGCGTCCCCGAAAACTATGGATTTGACACTGATGTCGGTCATTTTGGACATTTTATTTTTCACCCGTTCTCACCCCTCCATGCTGATGGGGGCTGAACTTGGACGTGGGTGTCACTATTCATCTCAGCCACCCCATAAAAAACAATGGATTGGACACTAATATTTTTTGTTTTAATTTATTTTTACATGCCACCCCCTTCCCACCCCAACCCTCTGGGGTGCTATGCGTGGTTTATCACCACAGTATTTTTGCTTTTTGGCTTAATTTTGGCTTAATTGTCATTGGGACTGTCGCCAATCAGCTTAGCAACCCTGAAAACTATGGATTTGACTTGGACTTAAACCACATCAGGAGTGTCACTATTTCTCAGCTACCCTGAAAACTATGTATTCCACACTAAAATCAGGCTTAAATGTTATTAGAACTGTCATCAATCAGTCTGTCATTTGGGGCATTTTATTTTTCCACCCTCCTCAGCCCCCCATGATGGGGATGAACTTGGACTTAAACAGCATCAGGAGTGTCACTACTCATCTCAGCGACCCAAAAACTATGGATTGGACACTAATATCGGTCACTTATTTTTACATGTCACCCCTCCACTTGTCCATCCCTAGGGGTGCTAGAAGTGTCTTAACCTACATTATTTTTTTTACCAAACNTATGTGAATCTGGTCCAATGTATTATAAGCAGTGGTCGAAGTGGAAATTTAGAAGTGGGGATATGGACATTTAGAAGTGATGGTATGGAAACACTGAGTATAACAGAAGTCAATGGAAATTTGTAGTATTTCAATTACATCAGTGGGAGAAGTGCCGGTATAGCATACCACCATATACACCCCCACTTCCAGCTCTTATTATAAGATCAGCAAATGTAAAAATTAATGGATTCTTCATGTATTCATCACTAGTTGATTAAAAAGTTGCTTAAAAATTATTTTAGTTACCATACAACACTGAAATAAGTTCTTTAATGTTATAAAAGTATTGTTTTTCTCATCAGAGGTATGTAGGCAGGGAATTAATTAGTAAAGTTACTATTTAAACATGTGTTTATGCATAGTCAATTGAATGTAAGATTGAAATATCCCATTTAACTTCTACAGCACAATCATTGTATATAGTAATTTCTGAAGTATATAATCAAAACTAATGAAAAGCACTTTTAGAACTGAAAACATTCAAATTTAATTGCAAAACAGCACCATTCATTTGAAAACATAATTCGCTAGCTATTCACTACATTTCTAAACCCCTTGCACAGTCAGCCATACACGAGAAGTGGACAATACAAGTTTGACTTTGGGTTTTAATTATCTATTACACATACACAATTTTAGAATGTGCTTTATGTTAATTGTATGTCATTTAAACTAATGGTTTTAGTAGGGTTTTTTTTACTTTTTTAAAAAGATTTTTTTAACTGTTAGTTGTTTTATTTGAGATAAGATAAGAGATGTCTCCACATTTCTTACAGGTATACCAGTTATACAGCTTTTACTTTGTGTTGAAATGTAACATTAGAATTTGTAACTACTGCTTGTTGCTACAAATGAAACAAAGTATTTAATTTATGTTATCTCTTTTTTTGCGCAGTTTTATCTGCATGATCTATGGACAATGTTATTTGCTCAGCTTGTAGATGGCTCCAATACATCTTTAAAACATAGTATAGGATCCTAACTGAAGAAATGACAGCAGTTTGTGAATTATACGTTGGAATTGCCTAGTTAGAAGTCCAGTGACCTGTGCACAGGAATCCACTCATGGTACCTACCATACCTTCTTCAGCACCATTCCTGCTTAAATGGCAGTGAAGTGGTCTGAATAGTATATAAAGGCTGAAGCAAACCCTTACAGTACTATTTACACTCACTCTACTATGTGTACTATGCATGCACCCTGCCCCCTCCATAACTTGCCAGCGCCCTGCATTAACTTTATGAAGGTACAAGGTACAACATAGAGTGTGTAAACCTTAACTATCGTGTGGATCTTTCTGAATCTGTTCCATAATGTACATAACAAAATGAAAGAATTCATTAACTTTTCATTTGTTCACAAAATAAATGTTACATTTTTACTTATTATATTTTCTATTATTATCAACATAACATCATCTAAATATAGTGAAATACGCATGTAACAAAAAAAAATATTTCATCTAGAAACACATGCTTACACAGCCAAGATGATTATGGTAATCAAGAAGCTACCCGCATTGCTAAACTGTTTATTTTCCTACAGTTCCATTTCTGTTCTAAAATGTCCAGTATGTAACAAGTTTAAATCCTTTGTATTGAATGTTTATTTATGCACCCAGGATTTTAAAGCAAGTTACAATCCAAAAACTCCCTTTTTTCTCATATGTAAATAAAAAAACAATAATGACACTAATTCATTCATTCTTTAAACTTCTCCCAGATTATGATTTTCCGCAGTCTGTTCTTGGAAATGTCATGAAAAATAAAGTACACATGCACCCTCTGTTATGAAGAATCACCATCATCATGGTTGTTTAATTATAAGTTGTCATCATTATCAGTGGAAAAAGAAAGTCCCATAATTCTAGTTCAATCATTTATGATATAATTGCCTTAATGTGGACAAATACGGGACTAGGACTGACTTAGGGAACATAATTATCCCTCGAACTTGAAAGACTATATTTTTATTGGAGGTTTGTAGAAACTTATTTCAAATATACATAGAAAACAGTAACAGTGTATACCCCCCCAAAAAAAACTATTGCACATTTGTCACCACATTTGTCACGACATAAATTATCTAGTGTCTTTTAAAATCGTTAAAAAACATTAAACTATTAGATCAACTTGTGTGTAAAATCCTTAATTTACATAAACATCCTAGTCTGATTCCATACCAATACACTTTTTAACACTAAGTAATAAATAAAGACACGAGACAACTGGTTAAGGGGGAAAAATTTATTAAATGACAATTTATTGAATTAGTGGGTCAAAGGGGATGAATTTTAGAATTGTCTAGATTAATTACTTTTAAATTTGGATGTGGCCATTAAGCAAATACAAGTAGGTGCAGGTACAAATACAAAGCATAAGATCTTAACGGCTCCAAATTGACCTTAGTAAAGCAGCTCAGCACAAACGTGGCTAGGACAAAGGCCAAGCCTGTCCGACCCGGACAAAACCCAGCGACAGTCAAAACATGTCTCCTCAAACATCACCTCCGAGTGCTACCAAGGCATACAAAATCCTCTGCAACACTTGAAATTTGCTTACTGCTGACAACACAAAGAACCAATCAAAGGGAAGGGATGGAGGGAAAATCCTAAGAACAAAGAGGCCTCCTACAGGAAATGGTCAGCTTATAAAGGCAGGTGACATCATCACGGACCACAGCCACTCCCCCTAATGAGTCATAGTGCAGCTAAACTGAATTGGTATTACAAAGCCAGTAGTTTAAGTAGTCTGGTAGCATCACAATTGCCTATATCACCCCCTTTATGACATTTAGAAAATGCTTTTCATCCAATGGAGCTGTAGCTCCTGTCAAGCACTTAACATAATATACCTACCACCTGTCCCGATTTCAGCGGGACAGTCCCGCTTTTGGGTCACTGTCCCGCTTGCCCACCAGTTTGTCCTGCTAAGGGATTTATTCTATTTAAAAATATAATTTGCCAAAAACCTCAACAGAAAAAAGGGAGTGCACTCAAGCCCTCCAAGTGCACTGAACATCTGGATCAGATCCCCAGAATATCTCACAACACAAACATCCAATACACTGCACTAGTTCTTTTCACCCTACTGTATGTACTTCGACATAGTTATATAGTTACATACATAAAATTGTTGCAGGATTCTGACCCATTGGTTAAAATAGCTGTATAAATGAATACACATTACTACAAACCAAGGGTCGAAGTGGGGGGGTATACGGGGGTATGACATACCGGCACTTCTCCCACAGTTGTAATGGAAACATTTTAAATCTCCATTGACTTCCATTGTTTTCTGTGTTTCCATACCGCCACTTCTGAATGTCCATACCACCACTTCTAAATTTCCACTTCGACCACTGCTACAAACATTACCAAGCTTTCATGGCCAACATATTTTGACGTCAACACTTTTTACGCAAAATGTGACCCAACCCTAAAAAAGGCTCATATGCTGGAAATGTAAGTAAAGTACAATGGTTCAGAATGATACAGATCATTTCATCTTTATTTTCACCCTTTTTGTGCGGGTAAAAATAATTAGAAGTCTGTAATGTGCATTATAGCTATATACAAAAGGTCTCTATAATGCAGTACAGAGAAGGAACACTAAGTGCTAGCTCATATAGATAGGATAAGCCACAGCTTAGTGACATCCATATTGTATCTGGTACAGTATTTCATGCTTAAAAAAATAATTCCAAAATCTAATGCCAAGCTGTCGCATTTTGTCATGACACTGACGTGTATATACGTATACATAAACATTACACACATAATAACACATATAGAGCCTGTGGCAGATGCATAAAAGCATTCTCTATTATTCTAATTCTATCTATCTAGTACAATACAGACAATATAATAGTGCATGTTTTCCATGTCTCCTCATATTCACATGGGATATAACCTGTTCCTTTTCACATGTCAGTCAGTAATGAACAAACCTGTGCTCCAGCAACGAGACCTGGAAAACATGCACTGACATGCACTGAGAACCAATGGCGTAGAGCAGTGGTTCTCAAACCTGTCCTCAGGACCCTCTAACAGTGCATGTTTTCCAGGTTTCCTCACAATCACAAGTGATATAATGAGTACCACCCGTTGTCCTGTTCACATATGTCAGTAATAAACACACCTGAGACCTGGAAAACATGCCCTGTTAGGGGGTCCTGAGGATAGGTTTGAGAACCACTGGCGTAGAGCATTTCTCTTGCAGTACAAGGGATGTGCTATGTCAGATACGTATTGGAAATCTAGTTATAATAGGGACTGTGCCACACAAGTCTTACTCTAAACAGTGATGGAAAATATTGTTTACAACCACATGTAAGACTGAAGCACGGTATCCTGAATAATGCAGGGATCTGGATCCATGGGACTCAGACACCCGTAAAGGTATGTCAGCAGGGTGTGAAGGGGAGGTGCGTACAGAATGATCCTGCTCTCCTTAATGCCCTGTATTTAACCAGGGACTGTATGAAAACTTAAGGTAGGGGTCTGTCTGTAGATTTCTATGCATATAAGGTTGTGCTCTACCCATACATAAACGAGTCTTCATATTGCTCCACAGTCACCTAATCAATTACAGCGTTCAATTTACCAACAACTGGAATTTCTTAAATTAGGATTCAATTCAAATCTAAAATTCTAAACAAATTAATTCTTTCTCAGTTTTTTACACTTGTCAAAATAAATCATAAATAGCGATGGATTGCTCTATAGACATTCATAAAATAATTAAATATTCTTCCTTTAATACTGTATTTTGCTACTATATTTCCTGTAGCATTATTTTATACCACGGTCCTAGTTTTTTATTAAAGCACTGAACATGTGTGTGACTGATTTGAATGGTTGTTGATGGGACACTGTTGCAGTAATTCATAGCGATCCAAATGAAGCTATTCATTGATATCATGGCCTTTTCATCAAACACTGGATTTACATTAAAGCTACCACAGGGATAGCTTCCTTATACACATGATTTTAGAATGATGGATGTTACAAAGATAATAGATAAAGATATTTAAATGTTACTATTACCTGTAGCCATTCTTATCAATCAACAAGTGCACTCAGAAACGTATCATAGTTGTTGACTCCTAGATTTCAAGCAATCTAAAATAAGGGAGAACAGGAAAATTTCTCTGGTTTGGACTTGATGGAAGCCATTTATTTAAATCACTGCTTTAAATGCTTACCTCTGTACAAATGTTGCATGGTTTTCAGCAGTACAAAGGATGCAAGGATTTAACCTTAAATTCCATCCGCAAGCTATGTCCTCTTTCTCTATTTCCAAAATCTGCCAAAGGGAAGAAAGTCAACGTCACACAAAAGTGAAGAACGTTTTTTCTCTATTTCAATCACTTTACAGTGTGAGCATGTATCATGGATCGGTGGGGGAGCAGCATACTTAACTTGGTAAATCTGAATCCCTCTGGAATCACAGATTTGTTCACTGGACTAAAGTTAAGAAATTCAGCTTCAGACATATTAATTCAGTTTGATAAATGAGTTCCTCTAGAAGCCAGCTTTTCTGCGTGATGAGATGTAAAGAGTTGTTACTAAAACTGTGTGAGCCTGCTGTCCACCAGCAGAAACAGGTGGAATTCATAAATCAATTCACAATAAATCTGCATTTAGCAAATTGAATCAGCGCACAGTCACTGAGCCATCAAGATTAGAAAAATATTATGTTTCCCAGGTTCAATGGGTCACTACATTAAGGCCATGAGCGTTTAATACAGAGATCTCTAGTGGCTAGACAAAATGAACATTTAAAATATTTAAAATGACTTAAAATTTATCAAATGTATAGAAATAATTACAGAACACAACACAAATAGAAAGCATGATAGATTTTCTCTGGTAAACACACAATGTTAGATGTTTCTGAAGAATTAACTTATATAACACCTTACCAACCTCTATGGGCTTAAATTAGAATTTCTGATGACCACAGCAAGCGACTGCAGGAACCGGTCAATCCAGAAGTGCTTGTTTCAATGGTGATATCTGAGATGGTGCAAGAGCAGAATGGAAGCAGAGGGAGCATTCCCTGCTAGACCTCATATTTATATATTTATATATTTATATGACAGAAACGCCCTTTCCCTCATTTAATGCAATCAAAGCAAATATGCAACTTGAAATCGAAGCCAAGTTGTTGCAGGCATAAAGTACACAAGGGTAGTCCAACATGACCTCCTGATGTATTGTAATTGGATGGGAATTTGGTGACAAGGTTAACTTTTTTGGCCAGTGAACCAGATTTATTGTAACCATTCCAATGAGCTAGATGTATTTTTGGCTGGCAGAGTAAGTATATATATATATATATATATATATATATATATATACTTTATATATATATATATATATATATATATATATATATATATATATATTCAGCAGGAATGAAACAAAACAGACAAAAACACTAAATAAACACTTTTCCTGTCCGGCACTAGCATTACACATGTTGGTCCTTACTAACTCTAACAAAAATACCAGTTTGTGGCACCACCAACCAGTGGATACAGAGTCTCTTGTACAGAGCGTCTGTGCAGTCCTTCCCTGGACAGTGAGACCCTGTTTGCTTTACCTAGCAGCCTTTTACCATCAGCTAACAGGTGTCAGCTCTAATTAGTCTGGCAGTAGCTAGACAGCCCAAAAGACCCTGACTGGGCCTAATGGATGGTGGACCTTCCCACTCTTCCAACTATCCACCCCAGGGACCCTTATCAGATTTTACCAAAAGCTGAAACACTGTTGGGAAAAGTGTTTCCCAACAGAAACAAACAAAAAATTTCCCTCGGGCTTAGAACATACAGGCATTATGCAAAAGATATGTAAGAGACCCTTATGGCAAAAAAAGAATGTGATTCTACCATTCCAAGAACAGACAGAACATTGTATGCCTATTATCGTTTGGCTGTCAGATCCTTTGCATGACCCATTCTTGAATTATTCCGTCATTGGTCCTGTCCAATATTCTTTATATACTGACTTTTGTTCATGTCGTTATGCGTTGACAGGACACCTGCACGTCTTTTCTGTCTCATTATTCTCTTTACCTGGTTCTTACTCTTGGTTGCGATATGTTATATTATGAATCATAGACAGATACATCATCTTTCTGTCAATGGATGTTTGTATCTACCTGGGAATCTGTCTACCTATCACCCTAAATCTACAGAGTGATTCCTGAGTGACTATTATACAGACTAGTCATTTGCACACAAAAATGATGCTGTTATATTTATGTGTAATTGTGTATTATGTGTATAATGCCAGTTTATGTAAGTATGTATATATATATATATATATATATTGCCTCCAGTTGTACAGTAGCCTTGCTTTATTACAATGTACTGTAGCATGTTATTTTGCTAAAATGAATCTCAATCTAACACTCCAAATTGTCCACACAGTTATAGCAAGAATTGAATGAGGCAAAACCATTGCCAAAGTTACTGCTGCTCCTAATATTCAAATGCATAAAAGTAAATGGAATCAGATCATCTACAATTTTATTTAACAATCTGTTAAATTGAGTTGAGAGATAACACGCCATGGCAATCCATTTGAATGGTTCCATTTGTGTCTCAGTAGCATCTGAACTGTTGTAGATTGCCACAAGTGGCGTGTATAAGATCTTGATGGCGGAGATTGTTTGTGAAGTCCTGTTGGATATTGGAAATCTCACATCCAGAGATGTCTTTTAAGATTGTAAAATTTCTGTCAGGCTGACTTGCTTCAGGCATGTCATATATAAAAAGGTATTGCTGTTTGAAGGTTTATTGGTTAGTAACAACATTTCCTCCTTTGTAGGCATATCCAGTGGTTGATGTACACATCCTCATTCATTCTTTGGACTTGTGGGAAAGAGGAACAGATCTTCTGTTGTTCAAGAGAGAATTCAAAGAAAATGAAAGATTTCAAGTTATAAACATGCAAGGTAATACAATAAAAGAGATATGTGCATATGTTAGGAACCATATGTTAATGAGAAATGAAACTCAGTTCATGATATATTTTGAGCTTATTGTAACATGGGTATATGAAAGAACCTGAGTCATAAACCTTCAATGTTTACTTAAGTTCTCCTATCTTTTTGATTTTACATTATTCATCATCACACACTATTCAATGTGAAAGAAAGCAAACTATCGTATAAGGTAATAGGCCGGAATATTTCTCTTTGACTCTGATATATCTCACTGTGATCTCTGGAAATAATATATTCCATAATAGGCAGATTTCTGAATGGATCATTTGACATTTGCTAGTCTATTAATTTAGATGAGATTAAGGATGATGTTTCTCTGAACTTGCTTTGTACCTGGCTTTTCCCCTGAATGATAATTGTTAGCTATGACATATAAATGGACACAAGTGAAAGTGGTCAGGAAAGAATATTCCAGATAATATATTATTATGGTACTTGCTAACTCTTCATGAATATCCAAAAGACTCTTTATATTTGGGTAGCCCACACAGAGTCTATTGGTAACCCACCAAGATTTGGCCCACAGTGGTACTTGATGCCACAAATGTTTTTATCAGTCTCTTTGTCCCCGAGCTGTTATTGAAACATTGTGGAGTAGTGAGAAAAGGCTACATAGTGGGTAGGACTTACTGACATGATCCAAGCCCCTGGAGACATGCAATAAAAGTTTGATTATCTGAAAAATAAGGCTTTTCTGCCCCTTACATATGAGGTATTTCCTGAACATATCAACACATTGCTGCATGTCCTGTGATAAGACAGAACTGAACGAAAAGTTGCCTTTGCCGATTGAGTTTAATACATGGTAGATTTCTAACTTTATACCGGGACACAATCTGAATGCCAGCAGACATTTCCATTTATACTCTCCTTTTTATGAGGATTAATTATTATTACATTTTGGATTATAAATGACTTGTTTATTAACATTTTTTTTCACAACCTAAACTTTGGATCCTGGGATTCTGTTTTATATTTATTCTCATATTTTAGAGTGTAAAGGCAAGCAAATGCATTCTAAATGAAGAGCAAAGTCTGTTAGACTTTCTGCTGCCAACAGAATGCATTTGTGCCGTCATTAAAAGAATTTAGTATCAGCAAGATCATTTTATATGGCAAAACAATTGTTGCCACCATCTATTGCATTATCAAGGACCATCTGTGCACCATTTATTCTACTAATATTCTGCATAATATATTTCGCTGTTCATAAACGATTGTTTAGTCAAAGGCCATTGGTTTAAACAACTCCACTATCAAATTACATCTAATTATATTGTTGGAGCTTTGCCAGCATGTTGTAGCATATAAAAAGAGTAACAGATATACACTTCAGTGCTCCTGGGGATCAATGAGAGTGCGTTCTCTTGGTCAAGAGAGGATAATCTATAATACATAGTCTTAAATGCTAACATATTTATCGTGTGACATATTGAACTATGTGCATTAATATAGGCCTAGAAGTTAATAGCAGTTACATGAATATAATTTTAAGTTTGGGCCTTAACATCTAATTTAATTCCACTCTAGACCTGGAAGCATAGTTTATGTTTACCCCTAATACGCCTCACTGCAGAGCAACATAGATTTGACAAAGGAAAAACAGATGAATGAAATTACCTTGTAAAACACATTATCCAAGTTTAAATGTATGGTAATTATCTGGTATAAGGTAAAGGTATGTGGCACACAATGGATCTTTAAGAATCCTCATTCTTTTCAGGGAATTCCCATGTTTTTCAGGTTAGTTATTAATTTTAGATTTTTCAACAACTTTTGGATTTTCAACAACTTTGAGTTAATACAAAACCATTTATTGAAGACATTTGCGAGTACTTTTTTTCTTGATATTTTATGAATAATTAGGGTCGCTTAAGGAGTGTTACAGAAGAGTATTCCAGGGAGCACCATTGGTTAACAATGGTTAATGACACCATTCACATTGCACTCAATATGGCCCTGGTAGTAATCAGGAACCCCCACTGTAAATAACATCAGACCACATTTCTGTGCATCGGCACATGTATCTCCCAGCTGATGGTAGCAGAGCAATACTGATATGCCACATGATCTTGGGTCACACCAGCTATGTTCCCAGTAGATGAAGAATAAAGCAGATGTAGATAGAATCCTCTGCTTCAGGGCTGGTTCATTGCAGATTAGATGGTGGAGACAGGGAAGAAGACAGAATGCACAGGGAAAGGGTAAGTGAAAGAGGAATGGGGGAGTAAGGGTCAGAGAGTATTTTAGCCACCTTAGTATTTTAGTGTCACTTGGTGAAGGTGACAGAAGTTATGATGTAATTTGGAAAGAAGGGGAATAATAAGAATGGGGCATGTGGTGGGACTGACCTGTAATATAATTGACAGCGTGAAACCAGTGGTTTGATGGGAATTTAATATGTTATGTTGGGAGAATGATGCTATTGTGGAGGTGTAGTGTGTAATATAGGGATAGTATAATGTTGCATATTCAAATTGTAGATTGGAGAGAAAGGCTCTTTTAACGGAATAGACACATCTGGGCTTTATGGCATCAGGTAGTAAGTCATACCATAATATGAGGGAGGTGTACAGACCTAGTTTAATGCATTGGATAAGTCTCAACCTCTATGGAAACAGAGAAACTGTACAGTGAATATCAACCATGCCCATTCATATCTTAATTGAATGAAAATGTTATGTGCTTTTTATGACATATGTTCAGTGCATCACAAGAAAAGGAAACAGCCCCATTTGGCTAGTAACAGTTATTCTCTGTGAATTCAAGGACTTTAACCTGTCACCTAGAGGACACTAAATGCCGATTGTGGACCATTGTTTAAGAGCAATTTCTACCCAAGAAATTGGATGTTCCCCATTTTCCAAATGGTTTGCAAGTTGCTCCAGCTAATGTAATGCCAAAAGAGTGGAATCAAATTCTGATCCTAAAAGCCAGGAGACGCAATAAACGACAGACGTTTTATCAGTGCCAAATTCATTACAGCTCCAAATAGTTTCATGGAGGTGGGGACCAGGCTGTGCGATTACTGGCTTCTTACAGCCAAACTCCCAAACTCCAGTGATGCAAATGCATATAAGGAATAAATAAACACATTTTTAACAAAAAGGATCTGTAGACAACACAAAATATGAATCTATTAGCTACATTACATTACAAATGAATATGTATATTTGTCAATCAATAATCAGAAATTTAAAATGAAGAGACAAACAATGTGTTTAGGTTGCTTTATACTGCCTATTACTGCCCTTATGCCATGCTGCAAACATTGAACTCCATCAGAAGGGCCTGAGATCCTGTGTGTACAAGAAGAATAATGATTTTCAACACACAATGAGTTACGAGAGCTGTCAAAATGTCCTCACTTATATAATAATTTTATTTACTGAATAATAATTTTATTTATATTATAATTTTATTTATCCATTGCACATTGAGCACTTAAACATACGTATGTATAGAAATGCTGTATATAGTACAATATTATTTGCAAAGTTTGGCATTAACATATTGTTGACAAAGAGAACAATTCACTTTATAAAAGCAATGCTAAATAGCAGCAATACGAAGGAAAATGACAAGGGTAAAAGAGTAATAAAAAGGGAAATAAATACAGAGCAGCTCTCAGAAAAAAAGCTCTCAATTCAGCATTACACTAGAGCTTCAACAAACCAAACAATGCAACAATGCGCACATTACTCCAAAGAGATAGGCAGATAAAAGCCCCTTATTTACCATGTGTTATATACCATGTGGTGAAGGCTAGTATGTACAGTAAATGCTGTTTTACCTCCCTAGGCAAAGTGTCAATATAGCGACTTGTGTATCCACCTATTCTATCATAAACAGGTAAAATAACTTTTCCTTAATCAATGAAAGGGGTAGAGAAGTGGGATGAAGCCAAAGGTTTAAAATGGTTTTACACCTCTTGCCCCCACATCAAATTCTGTGACCCTCCGGCAACGTAATTTACATTATATAAGTATATAAGGTTAGTCTCCACAAATTACTGGGGCTTCCCAAAAGTAGTGCCATAACTGCATTCAGGGCGGCAACACTTTAAACAATTGGTATTAGTAAGAGGTTTGCAGCCTCGAACAGTCCTGTTCCAAACATCCACAATTTGAATATTGACCACCACTGAAAGAAGCTAGCCTGATGCAGTGACAGCAAAGACTCCAACAGCAATAAATCCCCAGTGCTGACAGGTGATTACCAACCCCAGCCTTTTCTTAATTTTTACCCTAACCCTCCCTTTCGGCACCCTAACCTTCCCTTCACCACAGCCCTTTTTTCCTGACAACCTAACCCTCCCTTTCCCACCAGCCCAAACCTAACTACTTCTTCCCTCCTCTTCTATGCCCTACCCCTTCCATTAGAAACTGAACTAAAAGTAAACCTCGTAAAAAATGACATTTGCATTGTCTAATTCATCCCGTTATTTATTCCAAAGCCTCTCAAATTCCACAGATCCATGCTAAAATGGTCATTTTAAAGTGCAGTCCTACTGATAACTTATCTAAATAATGAATAATCAATAGACCAAACTGCACTATTACAATATAACTATTCAATAGTAATGCAATATCAGTTACTCATATTCTTAGTTGAAAAATATTATATTAAACAGAAATGGCAAGTATCACCGACAGAAATTTATTGCCATCTGTAATATAGATATATCTCTTTTGTGTTGTGTTTTTAAGTCTTCTTACATCTCTAATGTTTACAGGCGTCCTTGGTATGAATCCAGCTCTTTCGTGTATTCTCTGACAATGATCTATGCTCTGTAGCAGGTATTAGTCTATTCACAAGCTAGCTATAAAAGAGATGGAAAATAAAACTACAAACATGTCTATCACCTTTAAAAATGTGCATCATTTTCAAAAGCCTAGATGTTCTTTATTAAACTGTAAAACACAAGCTTACAGTGGCAATATTTCAGAATTAAAACTTAAAATGCGTTTAATTCAAAGGATACACACTGTTGTGTGCCAGAGCAACAAGTCCTATCTCTACCTAGACCTTTAGAAAAAGTGTCTTGTAGAGGACGCCTTTCTATCTCCGACAATCATATATTCAAAAGCAACAACCAAAATGCAGGTTTCTGATAGACATTTTTATTTAGTATATCACCACCTTTCACATACATTGCTCTGGATGGAGCTCAGAGCTTACTTTGAACATAAGGGGTGGGTTAGTGCTAGGCTGCGGGGAGGGGATGGATCATAGAAGGGAACATTAATGTTAGTGTTAGGACCAGCCCCGGCAGCGATGGTGATGGTATAGCGTATTGTCACTGACAAGAGACCAAGATGTAGGAAGTCACTAGAGCCAGGTGCGGAGTCTAAACGGGGACTGGACTTCAATGGTGGGGACGGCATGTCGCTGTCCTGGATAATAACCACTGAACCAAGGCTGGAACGGTGAGATGGAAGGACAGACAAGACAGACGAATACAAACACAGATGAACGGATAGCAGATTGGACAGAAGATCTGACCACAACCCACACTGAGAGGGGAGTGCCAGTGGGTAGAGTAACACCACGCAGCTAACCAATGACAGGTGGAAAACTCACTGTTCAGGAGGGGAAAATAAAGCACAGATGGAACTAGTGCACAAAAATAACAGAAGACCTCCGGACCGGTGAGAGAGAGAGGCTGGAGAGCTGGGCAAGAGGGAGAGAGGCTGGAGAGCTGGGCAGGAGGGAGACATGCTGGAGAGCTGAGCAGGAGGGAGAGAGGCTGGAGAGCTGGGCAGGAGGGGAGAGAGGCTGGTGGGCTGGGCAGGAGGGGAGAGAGGCTGGAGAGCTGGGCAGGAGTGAGAGAGGCTGGAGAGCTGGGCAGGAGTGAGAGAGGCTGGAGAGCTGGGCAGGAGTGAGAGAGGCTGGAGAGCTGGGCAAGAGGGAGAGTGACTGGAGAGCTGGGCAAGAGGGAGAGAGGCTGGAGAGCTGGGCAGGAGTGAGACAGGCTGGAGAGCTGGACAGGAGGGGAGAGAAGCTGGAGATCTGGGCAGGAAGGAGACAGGCTGGAGAGCTGGGCAGGAGGGAGACAGGCTGGAAAGCTAAGCAGGAGGGAGAGAGGCTGGAGAGCTGGGCAGGAGGGGAGAGAGGCTGGAGAGCTGGGCAGGAGGGAGAGAGGCTGGAGAGCTGGGCAGGAGGGAGAGAGGCTGGAGAGCTGGGCAGGAGGGAGAGAGGCTCGAGAGCTGGGCAAGAGGGAGAGAGACTGGAGAGCTGGGCAGGAGGGAGAGAGTCTGGAGAGCTGGGCAGGATGGGAGAGAGGCTGGAGAGCTGGGCAGGAGAGAGAGAGTCTGGAGAGCTGGGCAGGAGGGGAGAGAAGCTGGAGAGCTGGGCAGGAGGGAGAGAGTCTGGAGAGCTGGGCAGGAGGGAGAGAGGCTGGAGAGCTGGGCAGGGAGGGAGAAAGGCTGGAGAGCTGGGCAGGGGGGGAGAGAGGCTGGAGAGCTGGGCAGGAAGGAGAAAGGCTGGAGAGCTGGGCAGGAGGGAGACAGGCTGGAGAGCTGGGCAGGAGGGAGAGAGGTTGGAGAGCTGGGCAGGAGGGAGAGAGGCTGGAGAGC